>JAOWMA010000171.1:0-58810 GCA_025962755.1 Colletotrichum tropicicola | reverse complement strand
GGGGTTTGTCATTGTTAACCCCCCCCCAACGGTCGAACAAAAGGCGCCCAATGGTCATCCTTTTTGGGTAATTTTTTCTCCCCCCGCGTCCCCCCCCCCCCCCCCCCCCCCACCTCGGCTTCACACTTACACGCTGAAGCATGAGTTGCCGTGGTGGTGGTGTCACGGTCGAAGTGGTGTGGTGTGTGCTGCGATGTAGCGCCCATCCCTCGGCAAGGTCTGGGCTGTTACGCCGCCGTTGAACGTATTTTGGGCGATCTCAGCCTCACACGAGGCGACTACCGTCGATCATCTCAACAGACGCTTGGTTGACCCCCGCACCTTGCCACGAGATGGTCTTTCGCCAGAACAGAAAATCAGCACAAGAGATCCTTCCCGAGACTGAGTCTGATTCTCTCAACCACTCATCCATATGGCCTCGAAAAGAGTTATGACGCCAGGAACCACCTGACGCATGCGACTCGGTAGCCTCGTTCTCGCATCACGTCACATCACATTGTTCTCAACCCGTCCACCCTCCGTCTATTCATCCAACCATGCATTGTGTCGTCCCAAGCCACCATCATCAACCGCCAATACCGCCGTCGCTATCCCGCCCCATTCATCATCTGCTTAGGCCGGCTTCTAGCTCGACCTCACCACCGGCCATTGACCACTCATCCTTCTGCCAGGTCGCACACGCCCCCTTTTCATCAGTCCTCATCATTGTCATCGGCATTACCCACAACAACGAATACCGCCGGATCTGCTTGAGACTCGAGCTGCTGCCGCCCCTATGCCTCATCCGGTGAAACCGGCCGACTCGTGTTTTCCACCACCTATTCAGACTTTTCATCACGTCCGTCCGAATAAATCACCGACGGGAAAATGCCGTCACCCAGGGGGAAAAAGTGCACAAGGGGTGAAACCAGCTCCAAGAACCTTCGATTCAGTCATTCCCATGCTTCTAGAAACCTTCGGAACCCAGGACCTGATCAAATTGTCTGTGCCCTCGCTGTCGTCTCCTTTTAGGGGTTACCTTGTGTGGGAAATTGAAACAAGGCCCTCGCCGGACGCGTTTCTGCAACGCTGGCGATGGGGGCGTCACCACTAGAGTTGACACCAGAGAACTCGACGCGCATGCTCACGGACCCTTTAATGTTGTCCGCAACTTCACCCTCCCCAGCTCTTCACAGGTGCCAGCTTGCGACCTTGGATTCTGGCCTGATATTGACACACAAGAGCTGCTTTCATTCCTTTCAAGACCTGGTTTCAATGCGCGCCAGCACTCACCGACGGGCGCTCCGTCAACCGTCAACCATTCAAGTGTGGTCATTGCACGCGCTAGTTAAATGAACCGTATCAGCCAGACGACGTCCACGTTGCTGCTCGCAACGCCGCTGGTGGTTGATGCTGCGCCCGAGAATGCTGGACAGACAGTCACGAGAGCATGTTCTCAAATGAGCCTTGTGTCCCGAGTCCCGACTGTCGATCAGGGAATCGAACTCGACTCGTTTCAGACCCAGAGATTTTTCATCTGGGTTCTGAACCGACCCTCACCCTCGAGACGTCAATCTTTCCATAGCCCTCTGCCTTACCTCGGTGGTTTGCCTCGCTGGGCGGCAGCTAGGATTGACACTCTTGACGTGGGAGAAACCACGTTGCTTCTCCGCCAAATGCTTGGACTAGGTTTCATGGGTATGGGCTTGCCGCAGTCCACGCTAAACTCGACCGTCTCTGCCATATGGTCGGAATAGCAAGCCGTCGGAACGACCTGCTGATCTTTCGTGGCTATTTGTTGATACGCTCTCATTGGGGAGCTTCGGCATTGCCGACCGAGAAACTTGCAAACTGAACCCAAGCGCAGGCGCATGCGCAAGCAGAGCCGGCTAGGCACGATACAATGACTGGCCAAAGACTGCCCGTCGCGTCATTACCGACGGCCATATGCGCTGCAGTATCGTCGCGCTGCCGTCATCGCGCCAAAGACTTTCCGACGTCTGACCGCAAGGCAAACGGGCACCATAGGCTGACATTGTCTGAGCTGCCTTTTTCTCTATGAATACACATGGGTGGTAGTACAACGGTAAGGTGGTATAGATGACCGACAGTGTCTTCGCCAACGGCCCAATCCGCGAGAGACGCTCTATCTCTTGACCCAGGTGGGCTTCTTTCTGGCCTTGAGGTGACCATGCTTCTTTCTCTCCACCATCCTTGCGTCTCTCGTGAGGCAGCCAGCTGCACATCGAACAGGTCAGCAACGTACTCGGTGCTTGCGTTTTGGGGATTTTGCGCTCACCTTTCCTCAATGCCCGCTTCAGGTCCGGCTCGTGAATCAGCATAGCCTTGGCAATTGCCAACGTCAGGGCCTCGGCCTGGCCGGTCACGCCGCCGCCGTCCACGAGTGCCCACACGTTGTACTTGTCTGTTCTCTCGGTGCTTCGAAGCGCCCAAACGGCGCTTTCACGGTCGTGGACCCTGCCAAACACCTCGGTCAGAGGCTTGCCGTTGATGAGCATCTCGCCGGTACCCTCAACGACCCAAGCGCGCGCTGTAGATGTCTTCCTTCGACCAACACCCAGAGCGCGACCATGCTTGTCGAGAGGAAGCACTTTCCGCACGTTTTGGAACGGGTCAATGTCGCGCTTGAACTGCTCCAGGGCTTCGGTGACTTCCGAGGGCATCACCTTGGGATGAATCTGATGTAATCGCTTGACCATGCCGATGATTTGGCTGTAAGGCATCGCCTTGACAGGCTCTCCGTGAATCTGACGGTAGCCTTTCAGGGTTCTCCATAGTTGATGGGGTACCTCCTCGGGTGACGCTGTGGGCAGGTGCTGGTATCTCTGCACGAGGGCTGACATCTTGATGAAGGCGTCGTTGAAATTGGGCTCTCGGGAGAAGTACGAAGGGGAGACGGGGATCGGTCGGGCGTTGGAGATGCCCTGAAACGGTTCTTCGGGAGGCGGAGCGACCTGGCTGGCGGGTGCAGGTTGGTTCTGTTCGGTGATGGTCTCGCCGGTCGACAGGTTCTTGACACCGATCTGGAAGCTCGGTCGCTGCCATTGCGGCTTCAGCAGCTGGCCTCTTGCCAGCTGGCGCAAGCAGAGCGTCTGCTGTAGGCCATGGCGTGTCGTCGACATTGTGTTGAGAGCTCGCTCAGCGCCCTCGTCGATGTGGTGGCCGTCGCGATGTCGTGATTTTCGATCGCGGTACAAGCTTCAGGGACAAGCTAGAAATCTTCCTGACCAACGCTTGGTCACGGAGCGCGGCAGAACATCGGATGCTGCGTCACGTGGATCACCAGCCACACACACCCCCATTGATGCACGGACTCCAGGATGGGGCTCAGTGTGGAATGCCCCTCCAAAAAAGAGGGCTCCAGCCACAGCTGGTTGCCCTGGGAGCTCTGTCGAGCGAGGGGCTGAGCGGGGCACTGGCGCTCGAATTTTGCCGTTTCATTCAAAAAATTGCAGTCACTTCGACAGCGGGGGAACTGAACTTTTTCCTTCCTTCTCTCCAGTCCATCATCACACACCTTTGATACCCTTCCATCTCAGTCGCTCAACTGAAACAAGATGGCGTTCGGCAAGCTCTTCACCTACCCGGTAAGCAGATACCAACTTCTTTTTTCCCTTTAATCTGCGTGTTCGTCAAGAACAGAAGCTGACCGCTGCCGAACCCCTCCATCCAGGCCAACCCCCGCACCACGGCCATCCGCGCCGTCGCGAAGGCCAACAACGTTGACCTCGAGTACATCGAGGCCGACACCACCAAGCCTTCCATCGAGCACCTCAAGGCCAACAAGCTCGGCAAGGTCCCCGCCTTCCTCGGCGAGGATGGCTACCCTCTCTCTGAGTGCATCGCCATCGCCATCTACAGTACGTCCGATTCTGAGTCACTTTCGCCTCCTCCTTTGTTCGGGAGAAGCTCTCTGCACACCCTACCCCGCCCCTCGAAATGATGATTTAGCACATCTAGTTACAGTTATCCCTGTCCGAAACTTCATGTGGATAGTGTTCTAATTTCTGATCTTACAATTGACTTGGTCGCGATTCTTGGAAACGGCTTTCGGAGGACGTCAGCTAACGAGGCACTGTAGTCACCTCCCAGAACGAGAAGACCACCCTCCTCGGCAAGACCAAGCAGGAGTAAGTCACAACCTTTTTGAAAATAAATCGTCAGTGAGGCACAGAGCTAACCGTCGTTTGTTCAGCTACGCTTCCATCCTGAAGTGGATGTCCTTCTTCAACTCCGAGGTCCTCCCCCCCATGGGTGCGTGGTACCGCCCTCTCCTCGGCAAGGACCCGTACAACAAGAAGGCCGTTGAGGACTCCTCCAAGGTCGCCCTCAAGGCCGTCAAGGTCGTCGAGGAGCACCTCCTCAGCAACACCTACCTCGTTGGCGAGCGCATCACCCTTGCCGACCTCTTCGCTGCTGGTATCATTGCCCGTGGCTTCGAGTTCTTCTTCGACAAGCAGTGGCGCCAGGAGAACCCCAACGTCACCCGTTGGTACGACACCATCATCAACCAGGACATCTGGACCGCCGTTGCCGACAAGCAGGAGTACCTCGAGACTCCCAAGCTGACCAACGTCGCCCCCAAGAAGCCTGAGCAGCCCAAGAAGGAGGCCGCCCCCAAGGCTGCCAAGCCCGCGGCTCCCGCTGCTGAGGAGGCCCCTGCCGCCCCCAAGCCCAAGCACCCTCTCGCTGAGCTTCCCCGTGCCACCTTCGACCTCGAGGAGTGGAAGCGCACCTACTCCAACGTCAAGAACCACGAGGAGGCCATGAACTGGTTCTGGGAGCACGCCAACTTCGAGGAGTTCTCCCTCTGGAAGGTCAAGTACAAGTACAACGACGAGCTTACCATGACCTTCATGTCCAACAACCTCATCGGCGGCTTCAACAACCGTCTCGAGGCTTCCCGCAAGTTCATCTTCGGATGCGCTGCCGTCTACGGCCAGAACAACGACTCCGTCATCGAGGGTGCCTTCGTCATCCGCGGCCAGGAGTACAAGCCCGCTTTCGACGTTGCTCCCGACTACGAGAGCTACGAGTTCGAGAAGCTCGACCCCACCAAGGCCGAGGACAAGCAGTACGTCTCGGACTCCTGGGGCTGGGAGAAGCCCATCACCCACAACGGCAAGGAGTACCCCGTTGCCGACGGCAAGGTCTTCAAATAAGCGCATCGCTTTGCTGCTAGGGGGTGATCCGACATTTATGGCTTATGGCAGAGATGAAACGAGTTTACGACTATGCAAGGGGTTGTGTAGATGAATGATATGGACCCGAGAAGAGATATCTTGCGCGTAATGCCAGAGGCTGTGTGCCGCGTTTGACTAGGACAAGGCAATAGATGCAGGATGTTCCTGATGAAACCAACTAACTCTCTCATGATCTCAAGTGATAACATCTACTCCGATTGAATGCTAACTGACTCATGCTCTTCAACGAATATGAGCTCTTGCAAAGGGTATCTCAATGCTGTCAAGCTGTAATTCTAAGATTTTTTTGTTCCATGCCGACTGCCCCCTTTTTCGACTTCCCTGGGAATGATTAACGATGTACGTCCATGCCGCGCGGGTGGCCCGATCCAACGTCAACAAAGGTCTCACTGCTCCTGGGGCGGCGCAAGCCTATAGTCTTCGCTGATCTGGAATGGGTTCATGCGCATGTAGGCGCTGACATCGGATTGGTAGCACAACGTGTTTAGGTAGTCATGAACCTGCGGCACCACGAAGCCCGACTCGTTCGCGTCGCCAAAGAATTCGGGGATCCGCAGCAGGTTATACGGTTCGCTGCGCGCCTTCTCGAGCGAGTCGTCGACCAGCACGGTATTGCTCTGATCCCAGACACCGCCAAACCCGGCGTCCGGGTGCGACGCCTTGACGCGCGGGTCGTCCCAGACCACCTTCAGACGCTTGTAAACCTGCACGCGGAGGTTGAAGTCGGCCTTGGACAGACCAAACTTTTCGCGGCCCCAGATGCCGAGGACGCGACGGTGGTACGCGGCCCTATCCGCGTCTGGGCCGCCGCTGCCACCGGGGGGGCCGAGCAGGAGCTGGTCGCACATGGACTGGACGT
This sequence comes from Colletotrichum tropicicola, assembly GCA_025962755.1. Lineage (NCBI taxonomy): Eukaryota > Fungi > Ascomycota > Sordariomycetes > Glomerellales > Glomerellaceae > Colletotrichum > Colletotrichum tropicicola. The sequence goes on along the minus strand of JAOWMA010000171.1, from coordinate 52,747 downwards.
TGGCTGGACGGGCCGAGGACCAGATCACGACATGGAAGGTGTCGAGACAATATTGAAGGAAGCGCTTGGCGTGGGGTCGCTCGACAAAGGACGTGGCCTTCTTGCGGCTGGGGCGGTAGAGGAGGGTGCCGTTGAGGTCCATAACCACGAGAATCGGCTTCGGGGAGGGGAGGAGAGTCGGGGGGATGGAGGCGCGCTGGAGATACTCCGCTGTCGGGTCGGGTACGCCGCCTGATGCCAGGCTGGGGGCCACGATCTTATCGCGGTCGCTGAAGTTTCTGGGAAGGAGGGTGTCAGCGCAGATCAGAGGATATCCTGTTGACTCACGGTTTACGGGGCCCCGTAGGAACTGCCGGAGGCTGCTCGACCGGGGCGGCCTGGGGGGTAGGGAACGGGAAGGAGCCGTTAGCCGTGCCGTTTCCGAGACCCGGTATCGTGAAGCCGCCGGTCGTCTGGTTGGCGGGCGCGGTGAAGTTTGGGGCCGGTTTGGCCCACCATTGTATGTTGGACATGTCTAGTTCGGAGGACTTGGGTACATAGACAAGGCGAGAATCGCACAGTGAAGGTTTTGATTTCCGAAAAGAGCCTGTGACGATTGTGGTGCTTTTGCGGTCGGTCTTGCCCGGGCTCGAGCGCGCGGCGGTTTGGGCGAACCGGCGGGAAGGAGGAGATGGGAGAGATCTGGGGCAGATCCTGGAGATGGAGGGGCGCATCGGCGGGGCAACTTTCTGGGCAGGTGGTCCCAATTGGGTCGTGAGTGCCGAATAACGAATGCGGCTTCTATAGGGAGATTTCTGGTAAATTCTCAAGGCTGCAGCGAGGGAGTCTTAGATTCTCTAGTACCGCCCAGTGTGAATGAGACTTGCTTGGGCATGTACAAGAACGTTTCGCAAACGCAAGAAATTCGCGAGGCTTATCTTATCTCTTTATCGATAGTAATTCCTTATCGATATCAAGGCGGGCCCACCGAAAAGTTCACGACCACCGCTGAGATCTTCCTCCATGTGATTCTCACCTCTGCGTCTGTGTAACTGAAACGACAACAGAACATCATCGCGCCACAAAAATGCTTTCTGGAAAGAGAAAACAGGGATTCTCTGGCCTGCAACGCCGTGTGAGGCCTAGGAGAGAAGTGGAGGAGCCGGAAATCGATGACAATCTGAGCAGCGAGCCTGAGGAGGATGACGAGGGGGATGACTTGAGCGAGGATGAGGACGGAGACCAGATGGACGAGGACGACGATCAAGACGTAAGGCTATCATCCAATCAAGGCTTAGATCTCATATTGACACAGTCCCAGTCCGACGGATCGCCTCCACCAAAGAAGCCCAGCATCGACATCTCATCAGTGTCTTTCGGCGCCCTCGCCAAAGCCCAGGCGTCCATGCCGGTAAACAGCAAACGGCGCAAACGCGGCGCGGCCGCTGAGTCCTCAGATCAGGACTCGGACTCGGACTCGGGCCCGGAGGAAGTCGGCAGAAACAGGAAACCCAAGTCTGCGGCGGAGCTCGCCAAGCGCAGCAGCAAGCACGCACCCACAGAGATGTCCAGCAAGCGGCAAGTCTCCCGCAAGCGCGAGGTCATCGCCGTGCCCAAGATGGAGGTTCGTGACCCGCGATTCGACCCGCTCAGTGGGCCTGTCGACGAGGCCAAGGCCAGGAAGGCCTACGCGTTCCTGGACGAGTACCGCGCCGACGAGATGCGGCAGCTGCGCGGCGAGATCAAGAAGACCAAGGACCCGGCCAAGAAGGAGGAGATGAAGCGCCTGCTGCTGTCGATGGAGTCCAAGATGAAGACGCGCCAGCGCAAGGACCGCGAGCAGGAGCTCATGACGGAGCACAAGCGGCGCGAGAAGGAGCTTGTCAAGCAGGGCAAGCAGCCCTTCTACCTCAAGAAGGCGGAGCAGAAGAAGAGACTGCTCATGGATCAGTTTGCCAACATGAAGAAGAGGCAGGTCGACCGCACCATCGAGCGGAAGCGGAAGAAGGTTGTTGCCAGGGAGAGGAAGGAGTTGGACCAGCTGGAGAGGCGGAATCGGTCTTAGTAGGAAGACAATTATCTACATATTCTATCCAAGAATGCATGTCGGCCGCTTCGTGACGGCCGTATCTTACGTCTAGTCCTTCTACATGCTGATATTACAGTGATGGTACAAAATGGTACAAGAAGAGACTACCCGTTATGCTTCGTTTGTCCTAGACAGTGTATCCGTTCTTCTTCAGGCTCTGCTCGAACATCTCGCGGCATCTGACCTTGCTGCCAAGCTTTGCGCAGAGCAGGAAGGCGCCGCTAAGCTTGCGGTGCAGGCTGTAAGTCTCCTCGGGCGGCGGTGCAAGTCTCTCGCGCAGCATGACGGGGATGAGAGCCTTGACGCGCTCGGTAATGGTCTGGTCCTTGAAGTCATAGACTTCCGGGGCCGAACCGAGGAAGGGTTCCGCAAGTGTAAGCACCGACTTGACGTGGGCGTCGACCATAGTCTTGCTCTCGTGGCCGGTCAGGTATCCAAGGCTCTCGGAGAGCTCCTTGACACCCTGATGGTCAGACCTCGAAGCCGCCGCCAGGAGCTGAACGTATTGGGTGACGAACTCGTCGGGGTACTCTCTCGATGCGCCAAAGTCGAGGAGCTCCAGCTTGTTGGTGTTCGCATTGTAGAGGAAGTTTGTCCAGTTGGGGTCGGTCTGCATGAATTTGAACTCGGTGATCTCCCTCAGGCAAAGACGAAGGATTTGCGTTCCGATCCAGTCCCTTTGATCTTGGGTGAAGGACTTCACTCTGGTCACTCCAACGCCGTCCATCCAATCCATAGTCAGGACGTTCTTCCCTGAGGCTTGCAGGTGGACATCGGGGACAAGAAAAACATCGTCTTCACCGGCGAGCAACTCCTTGTACTTGATGAGACACTGTGCTTCTCTCTCGTAGTCGCATTCCCACCCGAGCTCCAGTCGCGCGTTATCGATCGTCTTGTTCAGGTACAGACCCTTCGGTAGAAGCTTGGTAGCGTTCAACAGGATACCGAGATTGTCGAGGTCTGAGTTGATGGAGTCAGCGACTCCGGGGAACTGAATCTTGACGGCAACCTTTCGGCCGCTGTCTTTCAGGGTGGCGCGGTGAACCTGGCCGATGGAAGCGGCGGCGACGGGCTTTTCTTCAAACTCCTCAAACAAGTCGCGCCACTCAGGGCCCAAGTTCGCCACGAGCACCTTGTCTCTTTGGTATGACGGCATGTAGTCGGCGCGATCTTGTACCCGCTGCAGAACCTCCTGGATCGGTCCCGGAAGCATCTTGGTGTCTTGGAAACTCATCATCTGACCCATCTTCAGGGCGGCGCCTCTCATCTTGGAGAGCTTTGCTACAAGCCTCTCCATGTTGCCGGCGCTGAGAAGCACAGAACCCTCGCCCCCGCCGCCAAATGCTCTGCCGATACTCTCGGTGATGGCGCCGCCCATCATGCCTGCCGCAAGGCCACCGTAGTTCCAGATCCTGCTGAGGCGTGTGGCCGGTACTTTGGATTCCTTGAGAACGTAGGCAGGAGAAGTTGACTGTTCAACAGTGGCTCCCAGCACCGCCTCGGTTGGCGATTCTTTCTTCGTTTCTGTCGGGGAAGGCTCAGAGACCGCCGCGGCTGCTGGGCTGACAGGCGAGGCCTTCATAGTTGCGCTATTGCTTGGCACACCGGCTTCCAGAGCCGTCGAGGTAGGCTCGTCAAAAGCCCGAGAGCTCTTATTCGGGCTATCCTTGGCCGGCTTGGAATGAACGACGAATTCGGGGAGTCCAACTGGCCTGAGCTTCTTCCGAGCACCGAACAGCTTCTCCATGTCCGCCTGCCGTTCTTCCTGCTTGCCTATCATGCTAGCAGCACGGCTGCTGTGAAAAATATTGATATTGACATCTGGTGGTACGTCTTCGAGTTCCTCGGAGACCGGGGCGCCATATGATGCTGTTGTGCCCTGGTTTACTGGGCCTCCTGTCTGGACATTGGTATCTTTAGGCTTGGCTCCCGACGGTGACGCATCAGACCAAGGAAATCCTGAGGGATTCGATTGTCTGAGTTGTGCGAGGACAGACCCGGAATTCGGCTGAATAACGGATCCATGATTAACATTAGATTGGAAGTTGGAGACAGATGCGTGCGGGATGTGAGTAGTCTGTGGCTTGGGCTCAGCTGGCGCGGATGCCCCCTCGTTTTCTGACTTCGTTGAGGGCGGCTCTGGGGTTTGTGCGGAAGCTTCTGTCTCTGAAGCGACGTTCGTCTGTGTGTGTTGCACCGGCGCAGGAGCTGAACGAGTGAAGCTCGACGATTTGGTGAAGCTCTCAAGCTGGCGACCTCTCAAGGCGACATGCTTGGACGCGACAGAGCGCGACGCGCTGAGCACCGTTGCCAAATCGACAACGAAATCGGCAAACCTCATCTGGGCGGTGATATCGAATTACTCCACGCGCATATCATCGCACGCTTCTCGACTCCTGTGGGGTTTCGCGGCGATCAGGAAGTACCGGAATCACTAAATCGTCTTCGTCATGACAGGAAAATTGGGCAGGGGTATATGCATTTAAAGGCGCATGTAGCTCCGAGCAGCTTCTTATGTCCATGTATATAGTTGTAACGGGGTAGCGGATTTAGCGATAGCTAACTGCTTGTCATCATCGACACCATCAAATGACTGGTATAGACAAGTCGTCGCATGTGGCCCCCCCAAAAGACTTCGGATGGGTACGTGGGAGTAGCTTTCTGACCAAATTTCAAGAGGTCAGAGTAAGGCTGTTTTGATCCAAGTCATTAAAGACGGTGTAGTCCGCTTCTTGCTGCAGATTAACCTTCGACCCCATGGTATCTATCATTGCTCCGTTGCCGTTATATTCGTCTATCATTATACGTTAATCAATATCCTACAATGTCTTCCGCTTCAGTGGGGAGTTTTTGCCCCGCCCTTCAAAAGTGAACCCCTCGCTCTCATCGGCGTCGCCTTCGTGGACGAGCTGCTTGGGCTCCCTGGTTTTGGACTCCCAATCTTGCTCCACAACCTCTGAGCTGCAGGCGTGAGTCCACCCGAAATCCTTGGGCTAGAAGGAAACTTTGGTATAGGCGTTCTCTCCACTTTGCCGGTCAATCCGTTCTTGGTAGATTCTCTTTTGGACTGTGCTGCCCGCTCAACAAGCCGGTGATGCAAGCTCTCTCTCTTCCTTTGCTCCTGCAGCCTGAACGGATTTGGCGTGGCGTCGCCAGGGCCAAGATTGATCACCGGGGCTGGTAAGACTTCGTTCTCATCGTCTTCGTCGTCTACGAACGCATACCCGTTCACCCTTGGTGTCTCACCTCCCCCAACGGCGCTGGAAGCCTGGTCCTCTTTCCTAGTCCTGCCAGCGATGGCGTCCCTCACTGCGGACATTGTCGGAGATGTCGGCCTTTCGATGACAGCGGGTTGTGGCGCCCTCGTGTTCTGGTAGTTGATCGACTTTGGCGCCATCCTCGAGTCGGCCTCAGCCTTCTGTGCTGGGCTCTCGTACTCGTCCTCCACGCTGTCCGGTCCAAACATGAGATTGTTCTTGGGTTTGGCGTTCCAACTATCCGGTCTCGCTGGTCTCTCCTCGACGTCTTTGATCGCCAGTCTGTCTCGCTTGAAACCATCGTCAATCAGACTTCTGTTCCGGGCCAGTTTCTCCTCCACCTCCGCCTGCTTGATCATTTGCTTGGACGGCATCTTGTTCCCTGTCCACAACCATGCGTATTTTTCTGCCTTCTTTTGGTTCTGCTTGTCCAGAAGCTTGTAAAAGCTCTCATTGTCCTCGCTAGTATATTTGGCCTGGAAATTTGCGAGACTCATGTTGGTATCCACGACGGACTTTGGCTCAGTGATCGCCGTCGATGCGACGGACGCAGGTGTGTCCGCCCCATACGCTGATGGTGTTCGTCCTCCGTTTTCAAGTGTAGTCGGTCTCTTAATCCTGTGTCTCCCTGGTGTCATAACCCGCTGCAGCCTTTGCCCAGCGCTCGATATCCATGCCGGATCCTTCGACTGGAGGGCGTCAAGGTATTCTTGCTGAGTTTCCACTTCTAGCAGTCCGGGGAAGAAGTCTCGGGCTATGATCTGGGAGAGAGCGTCGGTATATGTATCTTCGTCTATGACTTTTTTGGGGCGTTTGATCTTCTTCGCAGGTGGTGGCGGTGGCATCAGGTCGGTGTCGGTGCGCTTGCGCACCAGCGCATTCGAGGGTCGATCTGGGGACTCCATCTTGGAGCATAGAACCGGTTCGGACGCGATGATGGGCCCGTATGGTGTCTAGGAATACCGGGCGAGTAATATCGTTGCCATGCGACAGTTATCTCGGCGAGAACCGCGCTGTTGACTTTGAGCTGTGTTCGGACCTGGATGGACCGTAAACTGAGTTGCGCATCCGCAGAGAGGTCCACGTTCCGATAACAGATAGGGCCCGTGGCTGCCTGCAGGCAATTACCTTATGTATGCAACTACCGAGGGCGTCCGTCCGTGCGCGGAGGGCTGAATTTCAGGCTCTCCCCGCCGCCATCTGGCGTCTCAGTGGCAAGAGCGAGCTGAGGCAGGGGCTAGACCGCAAACTGCCCTCCAGATCCCCTGCCGGTCTCCTGAAGTGGCAACTGAAAGGCCGCCCCGCTGCACCATATCGCACCGTGCGGCAGCAGCGCACTGTTTCCTGTTAGCTCCGAAGAGGGTTTAAGGGCCGAACCGTCGTGAAGGAAGCTTTCTACTTTCTGACCTGGTCCGGCAACTTCAACCTTCGAAGAGCTTCTCCCGCAAAGCAAAATTTTGCCGGCTACCACCCTACTCCTCCTTCCGTCCCGTCCACCTGTGTGCTTCAAGTTCGGCGTCGCACTCGAGTCCCGCGCCGAGAAGAGACAACTCTGTTCCCACTGGTTCGTGGGCGAGAAATAGAGCGTCTTGGGTTGTCCGCGCTGCGATAAACTACCCCACACTTTACTTGTGCTGCAAGTCCGCGCTGCCACTTTCGCCATGTCGACGCCCGAGGAGCGCGCAACGGCCTTCAAGAACGAGGGCAACAAGGCCTTTGCTGCTCACGACTGGCCGGCCGCCATTGAGTTTTACACCAAGGCCATCGAGCTGAACGACAAGGAGCCGACCTTCTTCACCAACCGCGCCCAGGTTTGCCCCGCCCCCTCCCTTTGCGACCAGGCTGCACCTTCAACCAGCTCGCGTGACTAACCACGTCTTCACTTGGCGCAGGCAAATATCAAGTCGGAAGCGTACGGCTACGCTATCTCGGATTGTACGAAGGCGATCGAGTTGAACCCCAAGTTTGTCAAGGTGGGTGTCCCCGAATCGCGGGCAGTCCGACCAAACCCCGATGCTGACGTCCGGCCGACTTCAGGCATACTTCCGTCGAGGCCTTGCCCACACTGCGATCCTTAGACCCAAAGATGCCCTCCAAGATTTCAAGGAGTGCATACGGCTCGACCCGAACAACAAGGATGCCAAGCTGAAGCTGGACGAGTGCAGAAAGATTGTGCGCAAGTTGGACTTCTTTGCTGCCATCGAGGTCGGCGACGAGCCCTCGGCCGCTGAGGGTCTCGACATTGACTCTATCAATGTTGAGGCAGACTACGACGGTGTCAGACTGGGGGCGGAGATGACGCAAGAGTTCATTGACGACATGACTGAGAGGTTTAAGACCGGCAAGAAGATCCACAGGAAATATGTCTACCAGATTATCTTGGCCGTCAAGAAACTTGTCTACGACGAGCCCACGATGGTGGAGATGGAGATCCCGAAGGACGTACAGCTTACCGTCTGCGGTGATACACACGGTACGCCACTGGGCCAAATTGAGATCGAGGTTCGCACTAACACGCAGAACAGGCCAGTATTTCGACCTGATGGAACTGTTCCGTCTGAATGGAACCCCCAGCGACAAGCACTACTACTTGTTTAACGGCGATTTTGTTGACCGTGGATCTTGGTCAACCGAAATTGCCTTGCTCCTATACGCCTACAAGTGGCTGAGGCCGAACGGCTTCTTCTTGAACCGCGGCAACCACGAGACGGACGATATGAACCGCGTGTACGGCTTCGAGGGCGAGTGCAAGGCCAAGTACAACGAAAGGTGTGTTTTGCACGGAGACAGTCCTTGGTCGGGTTGACTGACAATCGCAGAATTTTCAAGCTGTTTTCCGAGAGTTTCTCGGCTCTGCCCCTGGCGACGCTTATTGGAACCAAGTACCTCGTCCTGCACGGTGGTCTGTTTTCGGACGACAAGGTGACTTTGGACGACATCCGCAAGCTCGACAGGCATGCTCAGCGCCAGCCCGGTCAGTCTGGTCTCATGATGGAGATGCTTTGGACGGATCCTCAGGACGAGCCTGGCCGTGGCCCGAGCAAGCGCGGCGTTGGCATGCAGTTTGGTCCCGACGTGACCAAGAAGTTCTGCGAGAACAATGGCCTGGAGGCTGTCATCCGCAGTCACGAAGTGCGCATGGATGGTTACGAGGTGCAGCACGACGGGCGTTGCATTACTGGTGAGTCTCTCGATGTCTGTTTATCTTAGCCCCCGAGACTGACTATCGCAGTCTTCTCCGCCCCCAGGTACTGCGACTCCACTGAGAACAGGGGAGCCTACATCAACATCGGCCCCGACTATAAGCTGCAGTACAACCAGTTTGACGCTGTTCCTCACCCTGACATTAAGCCTATGGTAAGACTTCACCCCAGCTCTATCTCCGCCGAATCGCTGCTAACATCCCGCCTAGGCCTACGCGCAAAGCTCTCTCATGTCGTCTCTGATGTAGTTGATGTAGCGCGAACAGTCGTTCCGGGGTTATAGTGTGGTATATTTGCATCCGCAGCATACACGGTGCATGTGATCGGCGCATATAAGGGGCGGGCTGGCAGCGTGGGTTTTGGCCATGCGGATAAACGGAGTTTTTTGTCTGCGGACGATAAAACTATACCCCGAAGTCTAGAATAGTAAGACATTTGGGTTTCGGCCGAATTTCGTTTTCATCTTCAAGATGACCAGAGATTGTCCTGACCGTCCGCACCAACCATGGCGCCCAGGTAGTCAGAACACTGCTTCACGCGGAGGACTTGCCGATAGCCCTGCTCCGACTGACCGGCCCAGGCCGTGATGGCGGCCGCGAAAGGGCTGAGGTCCTGCCGGGGCACGCGCAACCAGCAGTCTCCGCCCTCAACCTTGAGGATGTCGATAGAGATGGCCGAGCCGGTGGCACCCAGGAACTGGCCCAGGGCTTTGTTGCAGTATGAGCGCACGGAGAGATTGTCCAGCGAGGCTGCGTCGGAAAATCTGGGCGCGTCCGAGACGAGCTCCAGTTGGACGTAGGAGAAGGGCGGGGTCTTGACGGTGCATGTGAGAAGCTCATGAGATTTCAGGCCCGTTGGGCGTGGCGTGCTCGCCGGGGTTTCCCCGCTGCCTGATATCTGCGTGGCCATAATTTTTGAAATCGAGACGATGCGGCCGAGATGCAAGTGGTCCGCCGGATATGAAGTTGATGAGATGACTGAATGGCTTGGCTTGTAAGTCGACTTGAAGAATTTCGTGAGAGCGGCATGTAATGTGATTCGAGCGCCGAACCGCAGAGTCCTCCATAAAGTGGGTCCGAAAGAACAGGCCCTGTTGACGTGCTTCGGTAGGTGCATATGCAATTGCATGGAACTTCCAGCCCAGGCCTACAGCCGCCTACCGCCTTCAGAGAGCTAGATACCGCTGCCCGCCAGCCTCCTGGCCCCAGAACCTCGCGCGACGTCTCGACGAATCCAAGACGACCCAAAGCCTCACCTCCCTCGACACTCGACGACCCTTAAGCCACCGAAACCGAATAGTCCCTCAAAAATGTCGGCCGATAACTTTGTCGCGCCCGGCCAGCAGCGCTACCTGCGCGCCTGCATGGTCTGCTCAATCGTGATGACCTACTCCGTACGTTATCCCCAAAGGAGTCTCGAAACGACCAAGGTCGACGAAGGGAACGGATGGAAGCTAATCTTGTTTCTTGTTTCCAGCGCTTCCGCGACGAGGGCTGCCCCAACTGCGAAGATTTCCTCCACCTCGCCGGCTCGCAGGACCAGATCGAGAGCTGCACGTCGCAGGTCTTTGAGGGCCTCATCTCCCTCGCGAACCCCAACCGGTCGTGGGTCGCCAAGTGGCAGCGTCTCGATGGCTATGTTAAGGGCGTCTACGCCATCAAGGTCTCGGGCCAGCTGCCCGACGAGATCCGCAACACACTCGAGGAGGAGTACAGGATACGCTACATCCCGTATGTTCTACCGTGGGCGACTGGGCAGGAACGGCTCGCTAACAGCTTCATCAGGCGCGACGGAACAGAGACCGAGGTTGATAATTAGCGGCATCGGGAAACATCGAGCATAGGGTTTTTTGGCGTTACGGGGGAAAACAAGACGGCACGGAGTCACAGCAAGACTCTTCAGATGAATAAATTCGCAATGGTATCTAAAAAGTGCAACCTAGTGGCTCCCAACTGCCCCGTTTGATGATATGATGATTTTCCTTACCCAGAACGCCAGCCCGCCTATATCTTGGACCATATGAAATGGAAACTGACGGACTCACCTCTGGTCCGTCTTCTGCTTCTTGAACGAAAACCCTCCGAACCCGGATCCTTCCCTCGACCTCTTTTTCTCCATCCTTTCCATGTCCTCCTTCATGATCCTCTCGGCCTCGCTCATCTTCTTGGGCTGCTCAATGGCAGTTTTCTTCCCGCCGCCCGCCAGCGCGTTCTTCTTGGCCTGAGCGAACACGTTTTTTGTTTGCGGCTTGGCCGTCATCTTGAGCGACATGCCCCCGAGGGAAGGCTTATCCGCAGGCTTCTCCGGCGCATCTGCTGGGGCAGCAGAGCCAGAAGCATCGGGCGAGGCCGATTTAGGCTGCGAATTGGGCTCGGCAGCCTTCGCGGCAGGCTTGGCCCCAAACGACAATGAAATCTTCTCCCCCTCGTTCCGCTGCAGGCCCCTTTCCCTCTCCTCTTCGGTCTCCGCCTTCTCCCCTCTGGCCTCGGCCTGCTTCTGCGCCCGCTTGATCTGCTCCCGGATCATCATCTGCTCGACCTCCTCGTTGCCCCTGTCCTGCGCCTCCTTCCGCCGCAACGCCTCCTGCCTCTTGAGCGCCTCAGGCGAGTTGTCGATCCACGCGATGTGAATGCCCTTCTCCGTCTCCTCGACGCGGCAGATACCCTCGCGGCCGAGATGCTTCGCGAACTCCGTCAGGCTCGGCCACTTTGTCGCGTTCATGTGGATATGCTCTTTATTGGCGATGTACTCCTGGTAAAAGTGGTTCATGTGCACCGACTTCTCGCCGTGGCCCGTACGGAGGAGCTGGATGAAGTCGCGGAGGAACTGGTTGCTGTATTCGTTGAGGAACTTCTTCGGATCCTCGCCGACGACGAGCATCTGCCGGACGTGCGACTCGGACTGCGTATGCATACGAAATCCATGCTCATCACGGCACTGCTTTTCGCACACCTGGCAGTACCATCGGAGCCGCTGCAGGCCTTTGCTCTTGAGCTTGTTGTTGAGGTATTTGGTCGAGCCGACCTCTGCTTTCGGCATCTTGGCGTTTTTGGCGTTCGTGTACGTTGGGATCCAGAGAGTTTGTGGTAGAGACGGGGGGTGATGGACGGCGCGCGCGAGTAGAGTATGGAAAGGATAGAAGACTTTCGTTCACGTTGAGATCCGGAGGACTTGTGGTAGTAGAGACGGTGGTTGATGGGCGGCGCGCGCGAGTCGATGGTGGGATGGATAGGAGGCGTTCGTCGCGAAGAAGCAAATACGTGACAGCCTTGGCCCTGTCGGGTGGATGCTTCTGGACTGCTTATCTTATCGGAAATGCAGGGATCTGCGGCAGCGGGGTATTAGGTACAGTGTGCGCCAAAGATTGCGCGGCACTGTATCCCACTTCGCCGACGTCGGCCTCGAATGGTAAATATTTACCTGAAATCGGTTACTGGGGTAGTGTGGTCTCCCGACTGATGTATATGTGATTATGACCATTTTTTTCTTTTGGTGAGGTTGCCCATGAAATTGTTTCTTAGGAACTACCTATGACAGAATTGATGTTGCATTGTCAACAAACATGAGGCAAAAGGCTCAATCAACTAGAAATGGCACTTCGGGACAGGGACACTTCCTGACAATCAAGGGAATCTCGCATTTTCTAGTCCATGGTCTACATTCCTGTCTTTTTCTGACCCAATATGCAAATTTGTGCTCCAATCACAATGTCCTCATACACGAATGATGAAGTGGTCTATATACCTTGATCCAAAACGTCTCGCTCCATGCAAGTATGGCACTGCAGAAAGACATGGCTAGTCTAGTCGAGGAAAGTAAACAAATTGGTGTGCAGAATGTTCATGGCGCGCGTGGCGTCGCGGGCCTCAATGACGCAAGAGATGTTAATCTCGCTGGCACCTGGATCAGAGTCAGTAAGCATGTCTCAGACATGACGCGGAAGCCGTGGAATAACTTACCTTGCGAGATCATCTCCAAGTTGACATTGTGCTCTCCCAGCGTAGAGAACATACGGCCGGCAATACCAATCATGTTCTTCATCTCCGCACCGACCAGACTGAGAATGGCCATGTCATGGAGGACGCTGACGTCGCCGCAGTCCTCCAGCTCCAGCCGCGCCTTGTCAAAGCTGCCGCCCTCTGAGTTTCCTGCGTGAATAGCCATCGAGACATGGACCTCACTCGTGGAGATGAGGTCTACCGAAATCTGGTTCTTGTCGAGGATGGAAAAGACCCTCGCAAAGAAGCCATGGGAAATGGACCGCTTGTTGGAGTGCACGTTGATGACGGAGATCTTGTCCTTGATGGTGACGGCCGTAGGCCTCTTGGGCTTCTGTCGCAGCGAGGGATCCGTAGGCTTCGTCCGCTGGATCTGGTGACCGGCGGTAAGGATGGGGTCGGGGATGACGATGGTGCCGACTCCTCTTGGGTTCTTGACGTTCTTGATCCGAATGGGAATTGGGGGCGAGGCGTGGATGACCTGGTCCATGGTGAGGTGGTGGATGACCTCTGAGCCGTAAAACGTCAACTCTGCCGCCTCGGACGGGGTAATGGAGTGCAGGAGGCGTGCCGTAGGAACCTTTGTAGGGTCCGCGGTGAAAATTCCGTCAACCTCCTTCCACACCTGAAGTTCGTCGGCCTTCAGACCGACTGCGCATAGCGCCGCGCAGAGATCGGTGTATCCGCGACCAATGTCACCATCAATCAAACTGCCGGGCACGTTGCCGAAGAAACCAGTAACCACAGGGACTCTGTCCTCGCAGGACAAGATCTTTTTCCTCAGCACAGCAGCGGCCTCCTGGTAAAAGCTGTGGTCCAGACGAGAAGTGGCATCGTAGTGGAACGCATCGCTCAGGTCCACATATTCTGCGGCGACACCCTGTGAGATGATTAGTGTCCATCTCATGACACAGATCGTAGCTCCTGTTTTCGCACCAGATCCTTTAGCAGCGCGGCCATAAATCTGCAGCTGAGCTTCTCGCCGAAGCTGATGCAGCGGTCTTTGGATCTTGCGTTGACTTCAAGGTTGAATCTCTTCGCCGCCACAATGTACTCGACCAATTCTTGACACTCATCCCGAATCTCCTGCTCTAGAGATGACTGAAGTTCCGGTTTGTGGAGGAAAGTCTGGACGGCCGAAACATGGTCTTTGCAGATGTCATTGATCAGGCCCTTAGCCTGGTCCATAAGGTCGTTCTGCACATCCTCGGCGCTCGTGGCGGCCGCGATGCCCTTGAGCTTGTTGTAAACACCCAGAAGGCTTTGCCGAGTAAGTGGACAGAGCAACATTGGTCGGGATGCTGAGTGACTCACCGGCTGGTGGTGCCCTCGATCTTCTTGCCCGTGCTTCTTGCCGAGCAGACGACGACAACCTTGTTCTGAGAGAGGCTCGCCCTACACGGGGAAAAAAAAAGTCAATTGCAGCCTGGAGCATATTTACGGGTGTCTGGTCTTACCGGACGATATCCGTAGCAATCTGCCATGCAACGCCATCAAGTCAGTCTCATGCAGCAAAGGCAGCTAGGTGCGAGGAGAACAACCTTGTCTGGAAACTTTCCCACGCTGGTGCCGCCAAACTTTTGCACCACCCAGCCCTGGCTGGAGGTGTTTCCTAGCGATGGACTGCTCATGATGCCTCAATTGCTGTGTGCGGAGGCGCAAAAGTGGCTGGGGTTGGGCGTGAGTGAGTGAGTATGACTCTAGTCGAGAGACAGACCGAGGGGTAGGAGGGGCAGCACTGTGCTCATGAAATGCGGGAAAAAAGAACGGCGACGGTTGGACCGGGTCGTCAACCCTCAAAAAAGAGTATCTTATGTGAGATGTGCCACGCCGCAATGTAAGTGCTAGTCAACGTGGTGCAGCCGTTGCCGTTCAAAAAGCGAGAGGGGAGGTTGGCAGTGTCAAGAGTGGTGAGATGGATGGCAAGGTAAGGTATTCGGAGCGTGTTGCGGTGGGTTGGATTGGATCCAAGGCGATGAGATGGGACGAAGGTGGGATGTGGAGCGACGAAATCGGCGACGCTTGTCCAAGTTACAGCGACCAAAATTTGCGTTTCCGGAACATCGGCGGCGGGCCCGAATCTTCACTACCGATCCGGTACCGCGACCCCCTCCTGCTGCTGTCTGGGCCTCTCAGGCCCAGGGCTCCAGGTCCCCTTGATGCCGCTTGCCACGCTGCCGCTGCACACACACACGCACCCTGCAGACTCGCCTGGCGTAGCTCTATGCAAGACCAACACCGAGGGACCTGAATGAGGCAGCCTATCCGTGGAAGCCTCTATCCGCGACAATCTCTTTGTCTGACTCATACCCATTGGTTGACTGACTCTTTTGCTCGGTCTGCCATTATTGCAACCTCCTCGGGCCGGACAGGCCCTCTGCCCTCTGCCACGCGACAGACAGCCATGTGCAACTGCCACGCTCACATCGCCTCGAGCCTTTCTTCTCACTCGGCCGTCCCCACGGGGCAAAATGAATGTCCGCTCGGGTCGTCAAGCCTCTTCGTTGCCTCTGCCGTCCAGCCACTCCACATGCAACCGTCTTGAATCCGCATGGCCTATTAAACCACTGGGAAAGAAAACTTTTAGTTGCGCAATCCCGGCGCGCGCGGGGCCAGCGAATCAGGGACAGCCCGATGACGAATGAGGCACGCTACAAACTGACAGACGGGGATCCCACGCCCCAGTCAAATAGCCGCATTTGACGCTCTAGGAGGGGGGGCAACTACAACCTTGCGCTGTTGCTCTTGCTCAATGAATGCAGCCAGGCCAGACCACCCAGGGGCGATGACAACTCCCCCGTATGCTCGTCAGAGAACGCGGCATGATGCTGCATGTCAAACGCGATTCATCGAGACACCGCCTCTGTTCAATGCTCTCCCTGCAGGGTTGTATTACCACTAGATAAACGTATAATCAAGTACCTATGTTCCCAGACCAGAAGAAGATTGGTATAGCAGCAACCCGCCGCGAGCACAAATGCAAATGCCGTCCGAATCGCCAAGTACGTCAAACACCAAAACGCAGAACCAGAACCCAAAACCCGGTCTAGTAGAAACAGGCGCAAAACCCAAAGACTTCACCTTGCCAAATAGCAAGAGCTTTTTCCGCGCTCATACAATCGTCCAGTCGTGCCATCGTCATCGCACTGCGCTCAACAGTCCTCCTCTGGCATCAAGCCCCATCGAGAGGCTATTTGGCAGATGACTATCGATACATGACACCTGGTTTGCCAGGTGCGACTAAATTCGATCCCCCTTCGTCATTGCTGCAGCTCAGCGTTCGCAAGCAGCGCTTGATTCACCTCTGAGTGCGAAAATGTGTACTTGTCCATCGGGAAGTCCTCCTCTGGTGTCCGAATGCCGATACCGCTATCATCGGGGTTGCTGCCGCCCGTCATACCCGCCGAATCGACTTGGCCTTGACTGTTTGCTGGCGGAAACGGCGCCTTGTCCGGCTGTGCTTGAGGAAGGTTCGAGAAGTTGAACTCCTCGCTTCCGGTGCTGTATCGAGAACCCTGTCGGCTTGTCTCCTGAATTGCCGCCTGGGGATTGGCAACGATCGCTGAGGCGCCTGAAGTCTTCATGTTGAGGAACCCTCCCTGCTCGGCGAGGAAGCAAGTCATCTCGTCGATCCAACACTTGGTTACCCACCACGAGCCAAAGCTCTTGCCCTGCGCCATTGTCAGATCCCGCATTACTGCCGTGCCGACCCTTTGCACGCAGTAAACAATATCCGTATGAGATGCGTAGGGAAATCGTGTAGGCAAGGACTTGAGGAAGCCAACCCAACGTTCCAGAACGTTCTGTCCGTTCGCGTCGGCGGTGCCCTCGGCCCCTGGCTGACGGCCATTCCTCAATGCAATGTCGCCATAGACCGTCAGGCACTCCACCTCCCACGGCACATTCATCGGGTTGAGAAGATCGCGGAGCTCTGAGACGAGCAGGTTAACCAAGTCGTCCATTCCCCGAGTAGGCACGCATTCAGCGACCTTGCGAACCCGCACCATCGTAATCCAATCCAAGTACATCTGGTCGCGGTTCGCTGGATTCGACAGCATATTAGCCGCTGCGTGTGCAGTCAGATTGACTCTCAAGGCACGGTCCAACAAAGCTGCGAAAATCGTTGCCGGTGCCTCCTTGGCCCGGATAACATGATGAGGCTGCCCCTGGAAAGCATCACGAATGTGAGGAACAAGACGCTCCGAAATGTTGCGCAAAGTATCCAAAACAGGTTTGGGCACCACCTGAAGTGTGAGGCCGGAGATGATCCTTAGCATGCGCTGGTAGAGTATGAAGTCGCACTCCTCAATCCACGGTGCGAGACTTGGGTGTCCAAGCAGTTTTTGGACTGGCATCGTCAACGTGCCTTGGAACGACGTGTAGAGGTGGAAGAATGTCTTCTCCTTGCAGTAGCGAACACATTCAACTAGTGAAGTGCAATGCGACCTGTAAAGAGCAGACAAACTCTTTGCAGCGTCCGGGTCAGTTCCACTGGGCATGAAAGCCTCCATTCGGGGTAGCACGAGAGGATCGTTGGATTGGAGTAGAGCCTCATCCGCCTCGGACGGGAATGAAAATTGGAGAGAGGTTTTCGAGGTTGAGGAGTTCAGGTGATCCGCACTAGTCACATTCGGGTGACTGTAGAAGCTGTGAGATCTCGAGTGGCCATGCGATGCTTGTGCAGGACTCTCCGGCCGCTTTGCAGCATCCGGAGAAGGCAACGCAGCTTTTGTGGGTTGTGCCTTGGCAGGAGCTGCACTGAAGCTTTGTGAGCGGCTGGGCTCTGAAATGGCCACTGGGATGTGAGTTTCCGGCTCACGAAGGTCGGGCTGGTCATCGACCAGAGTGAAGTTGACGTAGTGGTACTTTGATTCACCTCTTACGCCAAGACGCCTAGTCTTGAGGCCAGGGAAAAGGACGCGGACGAGTTTTCCGAAGCTGGCCGGGTTTAGCACCGTAATCCTCTCAGTGGCACATCGGGACGCGTAGTTGGCGTATACTCTGCCTCGCGGCACAGAGCCCTTGCCCTTGGAGCATACCGAGTTGATCCAGAGCATGGCAAAGACTTGTCGGGTCCGTTCGGAGTTAGGGCCTCGCTCGTTCCCGTGTAGTTCCTTAGCAACATCTTGCAGGCCGCGGTGCTTGTTCGCGTTGAAGAGGTGACGCATCTCCAGTTCATTGTTAGCACTAGACCTGGCAGAACTCGACTTCTGCATGCCCATCGCACCGGCCATGGAGTCTCCATCCTCATCACGGTCCATCAGCTGACTGTCTTCGGTAAAGCTGTTATTGGCGAAGCTCTCGGAGGGTAGGGGATGTCGAGGCATGGAGTGCTGTTGGAAGGACATCGTGTGGGCCATGGCAGCGCTCGACTGGCTCATGGAGTGGCCCATACCAGGAGGCATTGAATATTCGCGGGCGTTCTGCATCTGGCTTGCCGCAGCATGCAGCATCATCTCCTCTGGTGTTATCCGCGACGCGGGGGCGAGGCTTCTCTGCTGTCGTTGATCGTTGTTGACCCACTGAGCTGAATACAGCTCGGGCGCGTCGGCAAAGGATTGTTGGTCCATGGTGGGCTGGGTGGTGATGCTGTGCACAGAGGCAGTCGAAGCACGGGATTGAGGTCTCTTCTTCGCCCGGAGAGCTTGGGCGAGGTGGTCTGTTTACATTGGTTGTCAGGCAAGAAAACACAGGCAGAAGGCTGCTCGCGACGTGGAGAAGCATCATGTGAGTGGGTGGTCATACCGTGGTCCATTGTCCGTCAGCTCAGCGATTGGATGGTGTTGTTGTTTTGCGACGAATAACACACGAATCATGCACTACAGCCTCTCCAAACAATGAAAGAAGTGAAGGACACCGGACAGAACAACTCGGAAGAAGCGGCTGAGAGAGAGGGAGGCGTAGAGAACAGCAAAAGCAATCCGAATCCCTGCAGCCGGAAAGAGCGCGGTGCGCTGTGGTGAGCGTCGAGATCTTAAAAGACGTGGTCGGAGAGCAGGACCAGAGTGTGGATGTGGGAACAAATGTTTTGGGAGCGGTTGCCAGTTTCCCTGGGAACCATGGTCGCCTCCACTCGGGTGGTTGGCGTCTCACGTGACTCGAAGCTCACACAAACAACCCGGAGCAGCCAATCCCGTTGCAGTTTGGTCGTGTTTGGTTTTTCCAATTGGCCAGTGCGTGGGGTGAGGAGTTCAGTCTGTGATGTGGGGTCTGCTTACTTTGTCTTTCTCCGTCTTTGGCGTCGGCGTCGCTCCAGTGCATCGTCAGGTACGTACCAACCAAGAGCGCACTTTGTTCCAAAACACGCGGAGAGGCCACCAGGCCAGCAGCCAGTCACAGACGGCCCAGCAAAACAGCAACAGCAACAGCAACAAGAGCTTAGCAGGGCCTGGGGGGTCAGGCATCAACACAAAGCACCTCCACCCGCGCGATAAGATAGGCACCGCCCATAGCTGAACCTCCCTGCGTACCTACCTAAGGTACCTTAGGTAACCTACGCTACCTTAGGCACCTTACCTAACCTCAAGGTACCTAAGGTACCTCTCCTTACCTCTGGGGACCAGCACCCAGCCCTCGCCGAATCGCGAAATCTGATACCATCCGAGCCAAGTAGCCGCTAACAGCCAAGACATGGATCCCAGGGCATTTTTGCCCGGCACACAAAGTTGGGTGGGCTCGTAGCTACAACGTCGTTGCTGCGGGAGGTGTTGTGAGTGCTATGTACCTTGGGGAGTGCGAGCTCTAGGTGCTGCTGCTGCCGTGCTGCCCAAGCTGAAAGTGTGAGGTGCCTTTGCTCCCGTGTGTGCTCTCGTCTCGCTCGTCTCGTGCTTGTGCCCCTCCCCAAAAGCCCCATGTTAGCCCCGAGCGAAGCTTGACGCAAGGGCACCTGGGCCATTCCTGCTGGCTCAGATCTGCACACGTTACGTCGTCATCCGGCTCTTTCCCTTTCACCTGCTAATTCCAACGCAGACTCAAGGTCATTCAACCCCATACTCCCCAAATATCTCGACAAGAACTCTCCGTCTAACATCGCCAATAGCTCCCGCGGCCTTTTTGCATAGCCACGCATCACTCTACCTCAACTACTGTAAGCGCCCGCCCCTGCGTCGAGTCCGTCCTTTTTTCCGGGGTCCCTCGATGTTGCAACCTGGCCTTCCATTGTCTTGTCCCTTCCCTTCCTAACCCTTATCGCAGCGCATTAACGCACACCATTGCTACTCGATCCAGCTCCCATAGACCGCAAACATGTCTGCTCAGGATCGCGTCCAGAACTACATCGGCCAGCTCGACCGTGAGGTAAGAATGCCGCTGCGACTTTTGCCGCCGACCGCAAGGCGATGGTGTGCTAACTCTCGTGTGTGCGGTAGCTGTCCAAGTACCCCGCCCTTAACAACCTCGAGAAGCAGACCAACGTCCCCAAGGCTTACGCCGTCATCGGCGTCGCCGCCCTCTACTTCTTCCTCATCATCTTCAACCTTGGCGGCCAGCTTCTGACCAACATTGCCGGCTTCGTCATTCCCGGCTACTACTCCCTCAATGCCTTGTTCACTGCCAACAAGCAGGACGACACCCAATGGCTGACCGTACGTCCCGCACAACCTCTCCCCCGCAGCTGTCAGAGCGCCAAACTTACTGACCGTTGTTCTAGTACTGGGTTGTCTTTGCCTTTTTCACGTCAGTTCTCGTTATCCCATGAGGACCCTTCCGAGCTAACCGGCATGATACAGCGTGGCTGAGAGCCTTGTCAACGTGGTCTACTGGTTCCCCTTCTACTACACCTTCAAGTTTGTCTTCCTGCTGTGGCTCTCGCTGCCCGTCTTCCGGTACGTTGTGCTCCTTCTGCGCCGTGGTCGATTCCGCTGACAAGCGACAGCGGTGCTGAGATCATTTTCAACTCCTTCCTGGCCCCCATGCTGGCCAAGTACTTCTCCGGTGCCTCGACCGCCTCCGGCCTCCGCGCCCAGGCCGATAAGGCCGAGTAAATGCGCTCTCGCGCCAGCTCACACAGCAGGTTGATTGCCTTGAGAGATCCACCTACGACGAGTTAAACAGCTGGTCCCGCCCTGTCCCGGCGGCGTTCGCTAGCTAGTCAACAGGACATTATGTAGCGACCCAGAGCACAAAAACGACGGGATGGGGCCTTGGAGGCGAGCATAACAACATATGCGACAACGGTGATGGCTTATTTAGTTTGGTCGAGGTCCGGGAACGTGAGGGCCGCGACGGAACGGTTGGATGAGTTCCTGTTACCCAGACAAAGTAACTGTACGCTACGGAATACGGAGTCATTGGCTTTGCAATGGACTGGAGAGTACCCGAGAACACTAAATCGTCGTGTGACATGCGTTGCCGCTACGTAGGTCTCGCTCCCGTGAGAGGAGGAGAGACATGTGACGAGTGTTTTGGACGGGATAAGTGGCTTCGAGACAAAGAGAGATCCGAGATGCGGCATATTTCTTTGTCCTAGGCAACTAGAGTGACTGAGTGCCTCGAATCGCCTGCCTCAGGGGAAACGACGTTCGAGAGAGCCCCAGACGTTTATCGCCTGAATCTGACTTTGACGCATGCCAAACGCTGGCCGGCCTTGTTCGATTCGTTTCTCCCCTCGGCACGCACAGTCCAGAGCGGTGGAGGCCTGTATTGGGCACGATTATTCGAGCATGTCTGACACCCGGGAGCTAGTCATTGCTGCCGCCCGGAGTCATTTTGTTGCCCCATTGACGCTACGCAGCAGCACGTGTTGGAATTGTCGCCCGTCACCGGAACGACACAGCGAAGAATCGGTGACGGCGTATCTTGCAGCGTTCCTGGCAGCGTGTCTCTCTTCCCCTTTTCCTGCGTCTATGTTGCAGAAAAGCGGTTCAAAAGACTGGCTGGACCGTCCTGTGCAAGCCTGCCAGCGGTCGAAGTGGTGTAGCGTGAACCTTGACGACTGGCCAGCGCTCTGGTGCTGTGGGCGCCAAGAGAATCGACAGAGAGATCAGGGTGCCGAGCACGCCGCTCCGTGCCTTGTGGTAGGCAGCCTTAGGGGGCGGCATGGGGGAGCCTCTTTCAGGGACCTCTGCTAGGCGAGGATGGCCCCAGCGGGCAGGCCGAACAGTCCGAGACGTGGAAAGGGGTCCCCCACACTCTTGCAGCCCCCCTGAGGTTCTTGCCCTTCAGCCCGGTTACCTCAGCTCCCCGGGATCTCCAGCGACTTGCGGCCGGTTCACAGGCCTGGGGGGCGCCTGGGAATGGGAGGCCCACGCCACCTCTCAGCTGTTTGGGATGTGAAACTCCCTAAAACGACAAAGGCACTTTTTCCCTTGCCCCAAATCCAACCTCACCACACCCGACTCAACCTCGCCAGCCTCCGCTTCCCGTTCCTTCTCGACGGTTTCTCCCGCGATCCGACCAGTTTGGTGGCTTAACCCTCGTTCAACAAGCCGCAAAGACGACGACGCTCACTCCCCGGCTAGACGACGTGGATGATGGAATGAGGTAGTGGACACGCCCAATTCGCGACCACAGGTAGTAGCGACAGACCAGCATTCATCGCGCTTATCGAGCGTCGCCCTTCTAGATTCGGACCCTTCTCGAAATACGCCATACGACGACGAATCGCCGCCTCGCCAGGAAACCAAGATCTGCCCCTGGAGGGCATGTCCTCACAATGCAGCTCAGCCCATTACAGTCGCGACTGGCGGCCTCGCTGATTGCCTCGCTGCTGCTTCTTCTTATCTACTATCTACTCTCCACCCCCAGCTTTGCCCTTGCTGCAGAGCTGACCGAAGCATCCCCGCCTATTTTGGATCACCCCGAATTCGACGATGCGCTCGACCGTCGAAGCCGATTTGAGCCTTCCTACGAACCGGAGTTTGCTGCCTTCGACCGCAGCATCATTGGGAGGGCTCCCGCCGGAGTTACGGCTCTTGTGAATAACGTCAAAGTTAACCGCAATGTTCCCGGAAACTCGACGCAGAACTTTGTGTTCGAAGCCATCTCCGTTTTTGCAAACTTCTTCGACGTAACGACCGACGATTCAAACGCCGTGGAGCAGCGCGAGAGGTACAATGGCTCCGGTGACCGGGAAGACGGCCTAGTTGGTGCAGTGGGTGGTCTCCTGGAGGACCGGGAGGATGTCGGGCTGCGTCCAAGGCAACAGCCTCAGGGCAGAACTGTGTACATCTCTGCGACGACATGCATCCAACCGAACCGCGCGGCGAACAACACAGGCTCGGATCCCCCGCAAATCACCATGTATGTGTCCACGTCCAAGGACAACCAGACACCCGGGCCAGGGCAGAATTCGTCGATGCAGGGGACCACCATCTTTGAAGAGGGCGCTGCTTTCATGAAAGTCGACGCAACGGGGGACGTGTTCGTTGGCATCTCGGCCCCCGAAAAAGATGCGGAGAAATTTACTGGAGATTGGAATTTTGACGTCGCGGCTTCTACGGACGATTACTTCCACAGCTACGATGACTCGCCCTCGGAGCTTCTGTGGGTTGACAGCGACTCCAGCGCCGCTCTCTTAACCACGCAGAATCTCACGGACACGCACAACGAGACGTTGATCCAAGAAATCATGCAGCATGGCCCGCCATTTATCATGTTCGTGGAGAACCGCGACAACCCTACCACCAAGGGCGTCCGTCGTTCCATGTGTGGTCTGGAGACCTATGCTCAAATCGCTGCGAAGAAGGGCGGCAAGTTCGGCAACCTGGCCAGCACGGTGATGACTACTAGAGGACCCGGCAACCTGCCGAAGCAGCAATTCTTCTTCAACGGGCTTAATGCTAGTGCCTTCTACACCGGCATTCTTGTACACACTGGTAATTCGTCAACCTTGAAGAAGCGGCAGGAAGGCGGTGGCACTGGTACTGGCGGTAGAGTGTTTCAAGCGACGCCGTTTGAAACCAAAGACGGTAAGCAAACGTCCCTATGCCGACACTCGCACGCGATGCTAATATTTGAACAGGCGAGAACTGCAAGATCATCACTGATCTAGAATTCTGCAATGAGACCGAGTATGCCGTGCCGGCCAACTCCAACAAGATGAACATCACCCAGCTCGCACAGTTCTACGACAATTACGCTAGGGACATTTATGCAAATTTTAGGAAGCAGCTTGACCAGGTCGCTTGCGAGGCACCGGCCGTCCAACGGTACTCTCTGGCTCGAAACTGCACAGACTGCGAGATTGCGTACAAGAAGTGGCTCTGCTCAGTGACGATACCCCGTTGCGAGGACTTTACAGCTGCGGAGGCCAACTTCTCACTCGTTCGTAACGTCAATCAGACGTTCCCTAACGGTACATTACTCCCGATCGATCAACTGGACAAATACAGTATGCGGGTACACCAGCACTCGAGGAATCCTCTCATCGATGAGATGGTAGCGCCTGGGCCGTACCGAGAAATTCTCCCCTGTGCTTACCTCTGCTACGACTTGGTTCAGAGCTGTCCCGCAGCGCTCGGCTTCAACTGCCCTACGCCAGATGACGACATTTTCAACTCGAGCTATGCAATACAGGGCGATGGCCTGACTTGCAACTATCCGGGCGCAGTTCATAATCCGTCCGGTTCAGCCTTGGTGTCAGTGCCCTGGAGCATGCTCTCGTTCCTCATCCTGGGCACCCTCGGCGCACTATTGCTCTGATGACTGGCGTCAGGCAAATGTTGTACGTCTGTATGCGAGGGATATGTGTTATGTTTGTGTACAGTGACGGCCGACTTTTTGTACAAGGTGATCAAGGGGCACGACGGTACAGTGTAATGAGGATTTTGGATTTTTTTGTTTTTTCTTTTGCATGGCATCGGCGTTGAAGGGTAAGAGGTTTTTTGGGGGGTAGGATATATAAACCGCACACACACAAAGGGGAACAAGAGAAAACATGTAGACCAGGCACATCAGATCTCCGGAAGGCTATCGGAAAATATGTAGCCCCCTGTTACTGCCAGACTTCGATGCTCAAATCGTTTATACATTATTGGTACACACCTCGGCCACCAGGTCGCGTCCCATCTTCTCCGCCGGGGCCAAAGGATACCCCGTCACGCATGCCTAGTACAAGACCTGACTTGTTCTCTGGTCGCGCCATTTTGGCTGCACAGGATCAGAATCTAAAGCTTCTCCTTCCATGGAGAATACAAGCCACGGTGAATGTCCGTCATCCAACCAGTCTTCTAGCTTGTGTGATTTTCCGACTTCTTTTCGGCCCAGTTTGAACTGCTTGTCCATCTCCTTCGACCTGCCGCTTCATCACGCACTGGAACCCTTGCCCATCTGCAGCTCGGCGACCTTGGCCTCGAGGCCCGCAATCTCTTTGTTCTTCTCGTCGCGGATCTCGTCCTGCTCCAGCTTGACCCAGCCCCAGTATGCGATCTGGTACGTCAGGGTCGCCATCAGAAGGACCTTGAGCACGGGTCGGGTGAAGGTCTTGTAAAACGTTCCCTAGTGGCACGTTTGCGGCTTAGCTTCTGCTGCGACGGAAACCACAGAGCTTGGAGAACCTACCACGATGGATGGCCTCTTCTCGACACCTTCTGGTGTTGAAGAGTAGAAGCGGGTCGCTGTGCAGGGGAGCTGTGGTCTGCGCTGAGCGCGGAGAGCTCTACTCAGGACGGCGGCGCTGCGCGTGGCCATTTTGGCGATGTTTCGCTCTCGAGTCCGCCCCCCTTTTGTCTTTATTCGTTGACCAGTGTATTATCGCGGTTGGTCTGTATGGGATCAATCGTCGCTGCGCGGGTTGTGCTTTTGTAGTG
Source organism: Colletotrichum tropicicola (assembly GCA_025962755.1). NCBI lineage: Eukaryota > Fungi > Ascomycota > Sordariomycetes > Glomerellales > Glomerellaceae > Colletotrichum > Colletotrichum tropicicola. The sequence goes on along the minus strand of JAOWMA010000171.1, from coordinate 27,475 downwards.
ATTTTCGTCGTTTGAGGGTCATCCCGTTGTCGTTCTAGATCTGGATTCACAAGATTGAAGCGAATGCGCCGCCCGCGCCGATCTGTGGCGGTGCGTCCGCCGCATCCCCCGCAATACGGCGTACATACCTTACGGTACCTTACGCGCTTGCCTCGCGCGGTCCCGCTGTGGCGGGAACTTGGTAGGGCGTTCAGGGGTGAGGCGTGGTGCGCGCCAGCAGCGGCGCAGCAGGTACGGGAGGGAACTCTCTCGGCACCCCTGGGACCGAACAGGTGGCCCCGTAATTCATTTTGACGACACATGTCCCGAACTGCCCTTGAGCTACCTGACCTACGCCGTACGGTACTGTCGCACTGGGGTCCGGTGGGTAGGGCCACCTTGGGAAGGTCCTGAAGGGCGAAAGGTAATTCCCGTCATATAAGCGCCCTGGGGTTCTGGGTCAATTAGCTTCAACCCGCTTAGTAGTTTGTACCTAGCTACTTTCCAGAACATCTCGCATCCCTCGCGCAATCTGTCCCTTCAACCGGCTTCCCTGCTCTTCTCTCGACACGGTTCACTTTCAACCTCTCAACCCTTTGGACAATATACGATCAGCTTGTACGCCTTGTCTATATAACAATCACATTGTCGACGACTGCTACGAGAGTCTAGGTAGTCGTTCGCAAGAGATCTTTCAAATCACCGCCTTGAATCCCATCACATCGCATCGCATCACCCACACACACACATCCACAATGGTACGCAGATCCCGAGTGATCCCAGCACGGCTCCCGGCCACACACAAAGCCACCAGAGCTTCACGCAATCAGCATTATGCTAACACTTGCACTCTCCCTTCAGGCGCAAACACCCCAACAGAGACGCGCGAATGCTAAGTTCGCCAAGGACAACGAGGCTCGCATGGGCAAGTCCGAGGAGCAGATCAAGAAGCGTGTCAAGGATACACCCAAGTCGCCCATCTCTCCCATCTGGCTCAGTGAGTAGCCCTTTTCCTCGATCAGTGGTTCCGTTGCCGTCCTCAGTCGAGTCCCTCCCTTTCCGCCCAATTCGATTTCTCCTCGTCCCAAATCACGAGGGAATACATGCCTAGAGCTCAGCTGACATCTACTTCCTTGCAGTTCTCCTCGGCTTCGTCGTCTTCGGTGGCATCGTCTTCGAGGTCCTCTCCCGCATGTTCGGTTTCTAAACGATCGTCCGAAGCCCCGTTTTGCACTTGGAGACCCAGATTTAGGAGGATGAGGGGGAGATGGGGCCGGAGAGAGAAAAGCGTCACGACAAGACACACACCAACTGCTTCCACAGGCGTAGAAGAAGGCCGTCTTCGTCTACATAAAGTGCCGCAACGCAAGCAGACGAAAGGGAGACTGCAGACACACAAGACGCAACTCACGCTTCGCCTCGGAGAAAATAAGGGAGGTTTCTTTTCAGGCACATGGATCACACAGAGTCTTTCCGCCCGATGGTGGTGGGAAACAAGTCTGTACAAATACCACGCGTTAGCAGGAAAGCAGAGATATTTCGGCGTCATGTATTTCATGTTTCTTCCCCTTTTCTCTTCATACATGCAGACTTCCCGAGGATTCCTCGCAGAGAAGAAAAAAAAAGCAATCAAGTTATTCTACAACTTTTTGGTTTCCTTTTTGATGCTACCGTCTTGACCCTCAAAAGAAGAAAACGCCACAGCTACGCATATCACACGTTCCAGGATCGGAAGCTACATTAGGGGCTCGTCTCAACGGACAGCTGGGGAATCATGCGCCCAGGCCACGACGCTGGGCACCGCCATCGTACTTCATGTGCACGCCGGCGTTGAACTGCTGCTCGAGCTCCTTGGAGATCTTGCCAATGTCACGCTTGCCCTTGGAGCCGCTGGCGGCCGCAGGTGAGCCTGCAGCAGCACCCTTCTTGCCACCGCCGAGGAGTCTCATGAACTTCTTCTGGCGGTCAGCGCCGCCCTCGAGGGCGTCAACTTCCCATTGCTCGCCAGCGTCGGCCTCAGCCTCGGCCGCGGGGGTCTCGGCGTCGTCCTTCTTGTGCTTCCTCTTCCTCTTACCCTTCTTGCTCGGCGTCTCCTCGGCGATGGCCGCGCCACCGTCAGACTCGTCGTCCTCCTCCTGCGCACGCTTGCGCTTCTTGTCGGACTTCTTGCTCTCCTTCGTCTCGTCCTCCTCGGCATCCTTGGACTTCTTGCTCTTCTTGCTCTGCTTCTCCTTCGCAGGGGTCTCCTCGGGCTCAGCCTTCTCCTCCACGGCCTTCTTCTTCTTATCCTTCTTCTCCTTGGCGGGCATCACCGCCTCCTCCTTCGACTCGGTCTTGCTCTTGCTCTTCCTGTCCTTCTTTGACTTCTTGGGCTTCTCCTCCTCCTCATCAACATCCATTTGCTCGTCACTCACCGCCCTCGCCTCGCTCTCAGCGCGGAGCTGGGCATTCGGGTTGGGGGACTCGGACTTCATCTCGACGTCCTTCTCGGCGCCTTCCTTGACGGGCACGCCGCCCTCCTGCTCCTCCGCCTCCGAATCCGAGTCCGAGTCTGAGTCGGACGAGTCTGAAGAGGAGTCGGAGCTCGAGTCGGAGGAGCTGTCGTCATCGCTGTCGCCGTCGTGGATCTTGATGTCATCGTCGTCCTCGGCACCGGCCTTGGTCTTCGTGTTCTTATCCTCGGCCTCCTTCTTCTGCAGCCCCCGTTTCGTCAGCACCTCTCCCTTCAAATACAGAAGCCCAAAGCACTCACCGCCCTCGCCTCGGCCATGACGGCGTACCGCACGCGCGATCGCTGCGCCTCGGCCATGAGCTTCTTGGCCTGCTCCTCGAGCTTGTCGGCGCGCTTCAGCATACGGTGGAAGCGCTTCTCATCCTTGCGCCCGCGACGTTCCGCTTTCTTGGCCCTGTCGGCAGCCTTGCGCGCCGGGTCCATCCATTTCGCCGCGCGAGTGACGTTGGCCTTGCGGTCGCGCTTCGCCTGCGCCTTGGCCTGCTTCTTCTCCTTGTTGGCGGCCTGGCGCTTCTCACGCTGCTCGCGCTTGCGCTGGATCTTCTTCTCTGTTTGGAGGGAAACTCGTGAGCTGAGCGTCAAAGAAGGCGCACGACTACATGCGCCGGAAGTGTTGCGACTGTACCTTTGCCCTCGGCCTGGCGCTTCAGCTCCTCGGGGTCAGCTGGCTTGGGATCTCCGGCCATCTTGAATCAATTGGCCTAGCCTTGGAATTCCCGGTGATGGTGTGGGGTGGTGCTGAGTAAATAGCGAACACTCAAGAGGGAAAACGTGATTCCTTTCGCTGTTCTGCCGACGGCGATCGGGTCCCAGTGGGGAGGAAAGAACCAAAAAAAATTCTGGGAGGATTGGCGTTCTGCCGGGCGGTGAACATGACAATCGACGTTAGACCCTTGCAGTGTGGGGTACCCACCTGGCCCGTGCATCGTTCCAGGTCTTGACGGTACGTTCCCCGAGTCCCTTGAAAAGCTTTGACCTTCCGTATCCGGTAGGACGGGTAGCAGGGCTGAACTACCGTGCCCCTCTTTTTTCCAGTCGTGTCTGTGCTGCGACTGCTGGAAAACTCGCCTACCTTCTCCCAAGTCGGCGTAGTCTAAACACCAGTCCCAATTCCCCCTGTCGACCTCAATCAATCTTGCAGTTTTGCATTTTCTCAACACTGCGACTTTGTCATTTGCATCCTGTCGTGCGATTCCCCTCGCTGGAAGAGCGTATCAGGGACATCTGGCCAACGTAACATCGCCTGCTTGCCTGCCTGCCTGCCTTCGCTGCCTATCGTGTCCACCTCCTCAACTTATGTTTGACAGGAGGCCTTTCCAACTACGGGTCGTCGCAGGTCTCACCCGCAACACCGCGCCTTAGCCTGGGCGCCGCCTACGACGGTTGGGCTAACACGCCTCTCAGCCAAGGCAGCCTGGCAGCGGTGTGGCACATCGCGCATCGTGGCTTGCTTTCCCAGCAGGCACACCCAAGCCTCATCATCAATCTCACACGAGGACCGCAGCGGCATGCCGGGCGAGTCGTCGGGAGGGCGTTATGTCTTGGAGTTTTTGTTCAGAAAAGCTAGGCAGGCACACGGTTTTAGGCACGCCGGTGACTATGTCGGTCCCACAGTAGAATATTTCGCTGCATCTTGGTCGATTTTTGAGTGACTCGCCCCTTTTGCTGTCATTTATAGTGTGTATGGTTGCATTTGTTTCAGCTACCGGGCATATTTAGGCATTCTCTGCGGCCGGAATGCCTGCTCTCGACTTGGGCGGGTTCCCGGGGCCCTCGAGCTCGAAGCACCGTCGTCGACGAGCTGCCCTGATTCTTGGTGCCCAATTCGATCCGCCTTGGGAATTTAGGAACCCGACATCAGCTCATGGTGTGCCCTGGACACTCGATGTGCAGCTTTCCCAGTCCCTGCTAGCCAGATCACTAATCCTCGACTTGCTTGCGAAGACAGGGTCGTGAGTGGGGGTCCAGCCCAGCTCGTTTCTCACCTCGCTTGGCCGAATGCTTGCTAGCGTCGTCTCCAGAGGCGCGGCTTGCCAACCTTTCCCTTCACAACCTTGCGGGAAGGATTCTGCCTCTGGTCATTATCGTGTATTTGGAGTGAGAATGTGTGGGAAGAATAGAGTGGTCTGTATTGTGCGTTTAGTCCGTCCTGGTACCCCAAATCCTTCTCAGCGCTCATCGCTCATTATTCATCATACATTCCTTCATATCCAGTATCCAATGTGTCAACTTTCAAGTTGTCAGATATCTCCGTGGCTACTTTCCTTCTTAACACGTCAACCGTCAACAAGAGAGCTGCGAATAGTAAAGAGGAAAAGAAAAAGAAAAAACGAAAAAGGAGGGAGTAGACCAACTTCAGTTGCAATCACCGAAATAACTCCCAATAGAAAGGCGTCTAGCAAGCCACTGCTGGATATGCATTCCTGACGCGGTGTATCCATATTCGTAACCTTCGTAATCTTCGTTTCTGCAGAGAGGAGACTCTAGAGAGGAGAGGCTCTATTTTTGATGAGCGCTGTTGAAAGTAGGTGCCAAATAATACCCCTGGATATCGTTTCCGAGGTCTTCGTACCAGTCTGTCTATCAACTGCGCGAATTCTGTCAGGTTCAACAGCGATCGAAAGGTGGCACGCTACCTCTGATGATAAACCTGCCCCTGGTTGGAGCTGCCGCCCTGGTCGTAGTCGTAATAATAGGGAGACTCGCCCTCGTAGTAGTACTCCTCACCCCCACTACTACCGTAGCTCGGGGGCTGGCGGTACCCCGTAGTGTATGTGGTGTTATATGTGTTGGCGTACTGCGTGTCGTCGTTCACATACTCGCCACGACCGCTGCCTCGGCGGCTCTCGTACTCGTGGCCCCGGGCCACCACATGCTTCATGTTGATGCTGCCCCAAGGCAGGCCAGACTCGCCTTCCTCCGGCCCCAGGTCGTCGGGTGACGAGATTGTGTATGCGTTGTGCGCGTTTGCGTCGTTCTGCGCGTCCCGCGTGGCCTTCTCCTTGCTGTCCTGGTTCTTCTTGCCTGTTTCTCGAATTAGCAGTCTGAGTCTCTCAAAAGCAACGGTGGGAAGAAGAAGGATACATACGGAACTTTCGCTGGGCAAGGCGGTTTTGCACGCGGCGGCGCTCCTCCGGGTCCGCGATTTCTGTCCAGTCATCGTTCTTGCTGGACTTGGACTTGGACTTTGAGTGGTGCTTCTTGGAGCTTGATTCTGAGTGCTTTGACGTCTTGGAAGACATGGTGGGTTGCCTCGAAGTTTTGTACTTCGCGTTTGAGACTGCCGGAGAAGTTTTTTGACTCGACTCTGGTGTTACTTTCTGCGTGCTGGTAGGAAGTGCCCAAGGCTGCCCGGCTTTGAATATCAGAAACTGCGGTCCACAGCAAAACAACTCGGAACTCACGTTCAGCAAGACAGAATAAGAATTCAATTCCAGACGAAGCCACTGACTGGTCTAGCGTTGAAGTGGGTGCTTGATGGAAGGAGTGTGAGGGATAGCAAGTGTGGAAGGGAACTCGCAGTTCAACAATATGGAAGGTCTCAGGAGTTCAACGAGGACTGAGTAGACTAGCTTGATGTTAGGTCGCAAGCACACGATCGATACAAGCTAAGGAATAGCCTCTCTTTATAATAGATCCCGGAATAACCAGGCTACTACGTCGTCAGATGGGCCACAGGAACGGGTATACCCACAACGCCGGGAACACCCACCTCGGACGGGCGAACCTAGACAGCCCCATGTAACGGGTAGGGCAGACTCGAGGATAGCAAGGCCGCAGTCAGTTGCCCGTGGCTCCAGCGTTGTGACGCAGAATATGCAGATGTCATCAGGACTTCTGCAAATAATGCCTGGAGCGAAGAAAGCAGGGCGAGACCAAATTATTCATGGGTTCACAGTGCCAAAAAGTGCCAAGGGACGGGAGTCAAGAAGTGGGTGGCAGGGGGGAGTCCGCGATGCTGGGTTGAACAGGTGGTAGGGGGTGTGGTAATGAACAAGATGTAGGTCGGTGGGCAGGGGTGACAGGAGCTGAGTACGTCGGCAACGGACAGCAATTGCAATGGTGGTTGAAGGCGGATAGCCTCCCTGGTAATGATGGGGCATCGGATCGCTACCCTGGGGATGAAGAGGGTGGGTATGCCCCCGGCGCCGCAGGTGGGTGAAAGAACTAAACCAACGGTCAAGACACCTCAGTCAGGGTTGCCTTGACCGGAGTAACAAGTCCAGGGGTACCATGTGACGGGCCTGTCGTGGGTGGGAAAACGAAATACGACCGGCGAGACATAACTAGGAGATAAAAATACACGGAGGCGTTCCGAAGCTTCTCCAGCTATTCCCGTCAGGTGGAGGAGGGACAGATGTCTCTCTTGACCACGCACTTGACTTCATAGGGCCTCAAAATAGTTACCCCAACGGAGCGGGACTCGAAGGCGGGAGAGGAGTGCGAACCACGGAGTTTGGTCGCAGACGGGACCAGCCCCAGGTGATAGCGTGGAGAAGCGTCCCGGTTGGCGCGGCGGGAGACCCGGGCGGTCAGAAGCAAAGCGGACGGGTGGGCCCTCGGTGAGGCTAAGTTCCGTGGGAGATATCGCATCAATCCGCACAAAGTACCCTCGGACGGGAAGCCCTGCAAAGCCGGTGCGTAAAGACGTGAGTAGACGGATACCATTCCCCTGCGATGTAAGTATACACAGACCAGGGGTGACTAGGAAGAAGCAGCAGACACGACTTCTCTGAGCGAAAGAAGGATCTGACGCTCGGCTGGCCTTGGCAAGAAGCTGGATGTCGATGAGAACACGGGGCTTGGGACCCTGTTCGCGTTCAGCCCTAGGTCAATTGGGGACGGCCCAATCAGCGACAGTCAATGTCGTGCCTGACGTGGGTTGGCCAGGGGTTTGGGCTGCATGTAGTCTGGCTGGTGGCTTTCTCCCTGGGTGTGGATGTGCGTGTGTGTTTGCCTACGTCGTGTGGGAAATCGAGACTGAACCTTGTGCCCGGTATGCGTACTGCGCGCACACACACATACCCCCCGGCCCATGCATCGATGCGTCTGCCGTGCATTACGCGACCATCAAATCTGACAACTGCAGCAGCCACACACTCGCCGTTGACAATTGCGCCCGCCGACAAGGCTCTCCGTCGACGTGTGGTGATGTTGCGGTCGGTGCTCTGGTCGAAAATGCGGCATATCCAAGTGGTCGGAAAGCCGGGACAAGAGGGTGTCATGCGACAGCTGATCGATGAGTCCTAGCTCAACCCTGCAGAAAATACCTGGTCTGCGTCTCTCCTCCGCGGAGATTCGATTCCACTTCATCCGACACGCGTGGAAGATTACGAACCGGCCACCCCGCCGTCAGACTATGGCGTAGTCCCCTCCGTCCAAGAAAGGACCTCTCGGCAAGACGGCGACGTTGACTCTCAGAAACCGGCTCCGGTTTGCAGTTCCGTCGCAGGGTTTGGATCGCTCAAAGTGAGGCATGATCAATCCTAAGTCCAAAGCTGGGCGAAAGACGCGCGAAACATTCCGACCGAGTGGGACCGTGAGGATTAAGCTTATTGATAGGCCCAGAAATTTCCTCTTTGATCTCCCGTCCCGCTTCGTGCCAGTCTCCAATTTCCGCACTGAAGCCGCGTACGAAAAACACTCGGTTGAATCGCATCCGACATCAAACCGCGCGTGAATACCCGGTAACTCGGCCCTGATTTTGTTGTCCTCGTGATCGCCCATATTGGTCATTGACGTTGGTCTCGGCGGACAAGAACGAGGCAATTGAATTGATCAATTCGAAACCATTGCGTTTTTTTCTCGTCTATGCTGTCAGGTGCCATTCGATGCCAGGCAAGTGCTAGGCTGCCACACAGTGCGAAATGTATCAGCGCAGCATGCTGAGAGATAGATGCCTTGCGATTTGGGAAGACAGGGTTGTCCACCGGGTTGGGTGTCATGGTTGCATGTCCGGATTGACGACGAAACTCGACACAGCCATAATCAGCGTGGGGTCGCGCGGCGGCAGCTTGAACTGTGCCGCGCATCCAGTCTCGTAGAAACTGGGCGCCCGCGGCTGCCATCAGCCATCGACGTCCTCAAGGAAACAGCCGCCATCCCGCGGTGCTGCAAACGGATTTCTTGCACAATCAAGCTCGATCTCTGAAGGGGGAAAGTCTCCTTACACCCATGGTGTATCGTCTGTACGTATTCTCAGCGTCCACGCGGGGAGTGCCCCCAGCAAACCGCTCCGCCAAACGGTCCCAAAAACTCCCGGCAACTGGATTGGCGGGAAACTGTCCTTGAGATACCAGACCGCCTTGATTCGCGTTGCCAGCGTCCTGGAGATGGAGTTCCACGAGGTCGATGTGCTGTGGCGTCTGCCTGGCAGCCTAGGGCTGGGATGGCCTAAGACGAACGCCACCGGCCAAGCGCACTTGCTAACGACAGCCACCGCGAAGAGAACAGCGAAATCTGACGGAGACGAAACCTGACGTTGAAGGGGTGTTGGACTGAGCAGTACGCGCGGCACGTTTCTCACTCTCGAGACCGCGTCGGTGACGCACCAGCTTTCTGCCTACAGCTGGTGCGAGGTCGATTTTTCATTGTGGCATGTTTCGTCCGCTGCTGCTATCAATGGAATTGACCAGGGTCGCGTGGTTCATTCCTGTCTGGTGTGCCTCTTCTCGACACACTGGGCTGTATGACGGCTACCGTACCCGCGCGATTGCTGTTGCTGTCCGATGAAGGCAATCCTGCGTGAGCTCTTTGGCCGACGATATCAGTGTCGACGGTATGAATCGCGACACGCAGATCCACCTGCAAAGGATTGCTCTTCCACAGGCACGATATCAATTGGTCGAGACTCAATCGGGATGGAGAGTGTGTGGTGGTAGCAGAAGCTCTTGATGATGAAGAGTCGTAGGATGGGGGCTGATCCAGGCGGGGGCCTACTGGAAAAAGAGAGGTCGGCGCGGACGGGACGGGGCCCATCATTTAGGGTGGGTCCCGGATCGGTACGGGACATCCTCGGGTCCTGCTGGCCGAGTCTGAACGGTCAGGATCCATGGATATCGTTCATTGGGCTGTTCGCTTGAGTTTAGGAAAGTTGGAGTGGAGCTAGTTCATCCGACTGCATCCAATGAAAGAAGCTGTGTACTAGATTGGGTGGCATCCCCCTCGAAACTATGGCCATCTGAAGTCTTCCAGGCACCAAGGTGTCGCTGCTTTAAACCCGGCACATAACAGGATCAAAACCACCAAATACACGCCTTCAGGACGCGAGGTCAAGAAACCCCATGCACAATTTGCTTCGATCAACTCACAAGACTGTGAATGTGGCTGAGCACCCCCCGTGTATGGAGTCCATGAGTACGTCACGTCCATGCTTGAGTTTCGTGTTGGTGTCATCAGTGTCTTTCTTATCCATACTTGCCTATCCTATCTGGTATTCTGGTACAGTTCGAGGCAAGAAATGAGTGTGTTTCAATGGTAGCGCCCGCCTACGAAGAGAACGTATTCACCAAAGAACCCTCTTCCTCTCGTTCTTCGATTCCATCGGCGTCGCGAAGCTCCCACGCTGTCTACTGCTCTTATGCCTCCTCGAGGTGTGCTGCCTTTTCGTCCTTCTCTGATCTGAACTCCTGCGGCATAGCGATCGGCCGGGTCTTGGCGTACTTGACAGTACCAAAAGTGGATGGCGACTCTCGGAACATGAGGTCAATCTCCTCAAGGTTGCGACCTGTCGTTTCAGGGAAGAACATCCACACTACAATCGGGAAAGTGAATGCAATCACCGCGTAGACGATGTAGTACTTGTAGCCGATGCTGTTGATGGCGACGGGAGTGACCATGATGACCAAGAAGTTGAAGAGCCAATGGTTGGCAGTGGAGATGGACGACATGGCCATGCGCAGGCGGAGGGGTGCGACTTCGGTACAGTAGAGGTAGTTTGCTCCCATGAGGCCGATGGGAATCCACGTGTTGTATAAGAAAATCCAGAACGCGGCAGAAATCTGCGCGGCATAGTTATCTTTGGGAAACGACGTGGACACGGCGAGAGCGACCATGCAGAGGGACATGCCTCCGCCACTGACGATGAATGCAGCCCGACGGCCAAATCTGTCGATGGTGAAGAAGGCAATGAAGGAGGCGAGGAACTTCCATGTCAGCGTTCCGCCGCTGAGGATGCGGGACTGCTCACTGGACATGCCGAGGTTCTGCTGGAAGAGGATTGGTGCGTAGACGCTGACGAGGTTGGAGCCACTGCAAGGGTTCTTAGTCACATTTAGTACATTCGGGACGCAACCGAGGACTTACCACATTTGCTGGTAGAACTGAAGGCCCATGCACAGACAGAACCGGTAGAGGAGCTTGTCTTCGCCGTTCTTCAACATGTCCTTCAGCGAGACTGCGGTGCCCTTCGTTTCTTCCAGGGAGTATTCAATACCCGACAATTCTGCCTGGACCTCGAGAGAATCCTCTGGGAGCGACTTGAGCACGGAAATTACGGTGCGTGCTTGTTCAGAGCGGCCCTTCATGACGAGCCAGCGTGGGGACTCGGGGAAGAAGTAGATCGAGGCCATCAGAACGATAGAGAAGAAGATTGCGATGGCCAGAGGCGGACGCCATGTGATGGGACCTGCGTGAAACTGGAAGAAGCCGAAATCGATCCAAGACTCGAGCATGTAGCCTAGACACATGAAGCAGCCTGACATGACGACCTGCCGGCCACGATTGGCTGCCGCGGACGTCTCTGATTGCCATACAGGCACAATTGAGCTGAGTTGACCAATGCCAAGGCCGCAAATGACTCTGCCCACGGTAAATTGCGGGAGGCCAAATGCCGAACACATCAGGGCTTCTCCAATGAGCGTAAGAATGGCCGAGAAGAAAATAATGTTTCGGCGACCATAGATATCGCCAGTCCAGGAACAAGAGAGAGATCCGATGGTAGCGCCGATGGTGAACGTGGCAACGATGAATCCTTGCAGGGTTGAATTCCGCGACTTTTCCGCGCCTGACGTATTGACAGTATCGATTTGAGGGAAGGTCTTGACCCAATCTTCCTCTGTGAGCAGTCCGCCGACCACGCCGATGTTGTAGCCATACAGAATGAAACTGGGAGCGATAATGAGGGCGATTTTCAGGTTGTTGAGGGCGTTGCCCGTGAGGCCGAAGTACTTCTTTGAGCCCATGATTCCCTCAGTGTGGCAGAACACACAGACCAGGATAAAAGACAGAATGGGGAGAAAGAAAGACGCAGAGTTGAGGTTTTCCCTCTGCCCATGGGGTTGGAAAGACACGGCTTTTTAGCCTTTCTGCCCCGTGGGCTTTAGCTCCATGCTCCACGGGGGGCATAGATAACTCCATCATGGAGCTAGAGATGGGTATGGAGCCGAGTGTGGGAGGATGCGGAGGTACCCAATGCCTTCCGTGGTCCCCCATGGAGGAGGACGCGGAGGCGTGGAGCTCGGTCAACTGGGGGATGGGATGGACCCGGGTAGCGCGCAGTCCAGGGAGATCTTCCGACTCGCCCGGTTTTTGACGGAGATTCCACGTCTCTCATACGATGCCCAAGAAGCACTCCGCCGAGAGTGGATTACCGGGTGCGTCCAGCTTCCCATTTGCGAGATCTGGGCTGGCCGAGACGTGGATGCAGGGTAACACATATTACTGCACACGTCAATCAGGTTGAAGTTGATTGGCAATGCCCGTTGGGAACGCGCTTCTGCCAAGTTGCCCCTCCGCCGGGGCGGCCATACTGAAGTGGTGAGATTCCCCATCCGAGATGTGTCCTCGGTGTCCTTGAAGCTGTCTTGCGAGCTTGGCGAGGTAAGGTTTGTTTACCAGGGCATCGACCGGCCTGGTATGGTCGGTTATCTGAGGCCGACTTCCATCCTGAGGATGTGGCAGAGCAACCACGAGCGCTTTCGTTCATCGAACAGTTGTCCCGACCAAAGAGAATTTGCATCGGCATCGCGGCATCGCAAAGTTGGGAATGCGCATCATGTACAGTCATCCGCATTTGCCGGACATCGGGAGAGCGCTGCACATGTCCTCATGTATGAGTCGCGCGGCTAATAGTGAGCGCGTCGATCATGAAGAGCGACACCTGTGACCCTGGCCCTGAAAACTGCTGCAGGAATCCCGCCGGCGAGTTGCCACATCCAGGCCAATGGGCAGCCTGTACCTGTCGCTCTCGACACGGACTACCTTATCGCTTGAGACCCATAATGGTGGAGAGGGCGCAGAAGTGAAAGCGCGAGTCAACATTGTCCGCGGTGTTTTGCAAGACCGACGTAGAATTACGCTTGTCCGTGGTGTTTCGTAAGTCCGGAAGCGAAGAATAAGCAGTGGTTGTCCATTTGCGCTCGATTCTGTTCGTCAGGTTCGATGCACTGCTTCTCGTGCTCTGTCGTCGACGGTTTGACGAGGTTTTGATCGATCTGCAAATTTAACCGGTGCAAGCGGCTTGGAAGAACCAGTGCGGTTCGTTTGCCAATAAACTAAGAGCTTGGCTGGTGCCAAGAGCGTGGTAAGCTTTCTGAGCCTCAGCGGTAGTCGCGGCGGAATGCAACTTCTAAGGTAATCCCCTGTCAAATGGAATTTTGTACTTCCGTCCCGTCCTGGATTACTCCGGCCGTCTAGCATGGCAAGGACGCTAACCCAAAATGGATGCCAAATGCCTGGTGTGAGGGTGGACCAGCAACCCATCGCTCGCCAGGTTGAACGCACCCAATGGTGGTACCTCAGCTGCGTATGCAGCATGCAGACACACTGTTCACGGAACGACCAATCTAGGATTGTATGCATGCTAGAGTGACTGCCGAGAGGTTCTCATCCTCTCGAGTTCTGCTCTGGCAAGCCACTCAGAAAGGGGGAGAGTGTACATTATTGTGTGTCTCGGGTGTGCGTGTATATGCCAGCCTGTTTGATGTTGCCCTGACTTGCTGCCAGCGAGGCACTGTCTCGTCAGACCATTTTTCAAAGTTCATCGTCCACGCAGCAGACTCTGGAGTTTTGCCGATGACTCACATTACCTTGCATGACGATCGAGGTAGACTCGCAATCTAACGGACATATCGGGACATCTCGACTTACTTGAGGCCTCCCCTGCAGCCACCCTCCCCACGGGTGTAGGCCTCGGTGACGTCTCTGACTGCGGCTTAGGCCATGGGCTCTTGCATGGTCAGCCTTACAGGGAGAGTTGCTGTTTCCAAGCCTTGAAATCCAAGACGCACCCACGGGGCCTCCGTGCCTGCAGCCCTTTCGGTTCTCGTACGGGGACGGGCCGCGGGGGATTTGCAGCCATGATACGGCGGAGTTTGGACAGACTGGAAAACACTCACACAACGCAACTTGAGAAGTACCTTCCTTCCAGTCGGCCCTTTTGAAACCCTCAAACATAACTTGCCGACATGTCTCGGTAGTCGTTGATTTAAGCTTTTGGATTCCAAGCGGCATGAAGAAGATCCAGGTGTTCCACAGACAATTGTCGGTGTCTCTTCGCGCATTTGCTCGGTTTACTGTGCGGATGGCATGCATCGACGCAGAGTTCTCACCAATACGCCCAGCCCAGGTACATGGCCCTCTTCGCAATGGTTTCCCTTCTGGTATTATTTTCGTGCTAATTTCTTTCTTTATTATTACTCGTTGGATTACTCGTTAGACCAAGTAGATATTCGAGGCGTATCTCGTTTTCCGTACTGTGATCCTACAGTACGAGTGTCTGTTACCGAGGCCAAGAAAGTAAGCAGCTTCAACTTTAGCCCGACTCTCCTTAGTCCTTGACCAAGAAACACGCCTCAGCTTATCAGGCTGTGACGAGCTCAACTATTATGTCTGAATTGGTCTAGCTGACAGTGCTGCAGATGTGTCGCCTTGTACAACCACCAGCCCTTTGACTCTCATCACGGGCAGGATGAGAATGATTCGCGGGCTTTAGTCTGCAATGACGGATGCCATGGATCCAAATATTGCTTCAGTTCGGTATCTCCGCGGCAGCACCCTAGACCCCGTGCCTCTAGATGGTCGTTGTACGAGATCGACTGGCAGTCCTTGGAGTCACTGGTTGCACCACCTTGGAGGGGGCGTGGTTAAGTTGGTCGGCTGTGAAGCGCCTCGTCCCCATCACGCCGTGAAATTTCTGATCCATTGAGATACATAATCATCTACCCAGCAGCTGGCGAAGTTTTCCGTGCGGCTGGCCTCAAGTCTGCCTCGTGTTGTCCAGCACTGGTCTAAAGTAAAGATGAAGTAACGAATCAAACAGCTAGCCCCCACATTGTCAAATCCATGAGTGGGAGCTGATTGGAGTCACAGGGCGTTCCGCGCTAATAATAGCTTTGTAGTCTGGGACGACATCGAGGCATCCAATTGCACTGGTCTAGGCAATCGATGATCGCTGTCCGATTTTCAACCTCGTATCGTACAAGATCTATGAGTATAGTACAGTTGGTGGTGTCATGTGGTCGGAGGCTGGAAAACGGGCGTGTGCGCAGATCCCCCTAGTCGGTTCATCGGAAACCCTGAGCTTCCCTCTCGGCCCTGCGCGCCGCAATGTGCTTCTTGAAGCGAACCTCGCCCCTCCTGCGCTCACCTCCATCAACCTTGTGACCCTGTTTGTACTCCCACATGCCCTCCGTCACGACCACACGAGCGCCGTCACCAGCTTTCAGTGGCAGGGCGTAGGGGCCGGCGATTGTGTGTGCGCCTTGCACCTTGTAGCCCATCGGTCTCGTGAGTTTGTCCAGTGCGACGTCCGTCACGTCGCCGCCCGCCGGGACGTTGACGACCATTTTCTTGTCCGTCGTCGGGTCGCGGACGACTTTCAGCAAAGCCTCCCCGTTCTCGACATGCTTGAAGTCTCCGCCAGCGCCGAACTGGCCCTTCCTGTACTTGTCCAGCCACGTAAGGAGATAGCGTCGCGTCCTAGGGGGCTCGAGGCCCAGCTCTCGAAGCTGTGGCGATGTGAGGGTGAAGAGTGCTTCCCATGACGGGAATTTGTCGACGTGCTGACTCAGGCCACGGCCGAGGACCTTCAGAAGGGTAGGAACGTCGGGGATGAGGGGTATCGGTGATGGGATTAGCGGGGCCTCTCTGGTTTTATGAAGCCATCTCGTCTGGCATGTCGGCGCGACGGGAGCCTTGCGGAGGAAGGGGCTCAAAAACTGCTGGATCCGGGGCGCTCTCATTTTGACCTGGGTCGGATGTCAGCATCAATTGGGGAACCGGGACATTTTGAAAGCCGGCCAACCATACAACATAGAATTTTTGAGCTTCTCAAGCTAAGAACGCGGCCGTATTCAAGCTTGCGTGTGGACTGTCGACAGGTTCTCCGATCTCGCGATGTTGCTCGGCTGGCTGTCTCTCAATTTTCTGTCCCGACAGACGCTAAGAATCGGGATAATTCTGCCTTAGGTAAGCCGCAATTGGAGCAGACTTGGGAGGTCCAAGCGTCTGGTGCAGCCTCACCGCCTTCCATACTTGATGAGACTTGGTATCCACTGATGTGGTTCGCCAGCAGTCGTTCTGCCAGGGGTGCCTCCGCTAAACTAGCAATGCCCCACCATCCGTCACGCTAAGGATTAGGCGACACTGCAGGCAATGCGACGCGACTTTGCCTCCATCTGCCTGCTTATCGATTAAGCTACCGCGGGGAGCTTCGTCCTACCTTCCTTTGCGCAAATCATCCTCCCCTCCAACTTCACTCTTCCCAAAGACAGTCATTGTCTACACACCCTCTTTTGTCCCACGCCCTGAGACACAAACAACCCAAGATGCTTGTGGTTTGTTGTTGAGGTCATCTGGACTGTGCGCATCAGTGATTCACCATGGGACGCTCAAAGGTGACGGCTCGCCGTGGGAAACCACCCCCAGAGACAGCCGCAGTTGGATTTCATGGTTTGCTGCCTGTTCACCCTGTCGTATGTTAATCTGACGTTTTTAGAACAATGGCCAGTTGAATTTATCGATCAGCTCCATACCCTTCTTGCTGTCAACGAGTCCTCATCCAAACTCCATGAGATATCTGAACCGCCCTCAAAGCGGGTCAAGCGATCCAGCGAAAGTGTGGAGGCACTTCTGGTAGCCCAAGAGGAGGTGGAAATTGTGCGCAAGTTTCCAAAAAGTGCATTTGATTCAGCCAAGTATGTAGGTGGTTCGCCCACCTATCGCAACGTCGGGTCAAGCTTGCGCATCTGGGTCGCCCATCAGAAGGAGCTTGGGATTACAACTCGCGATCGGACTTCATCAACACAAGTCAATACATCCGTCTCACTTCACCCAAACGAAATTTCCGATCGCGTAGCAACATGCCTAGATATATTCTCAAACAAGTGGACGAAGTCGGAGGGCGAGGGCGACCTCTGGGTGTCACTGGACGTGGCACTGCACCTTTGGGGGGATCATCTCCATGTGGGATTTTGCTTCAATCTGTACTGGAACGAGACTAAGTCGCCCCACAACAAACTACGATCTAGCATCGAGCGCCAAAGAAGCCGAAAGGTTCTTGATGTCTTCTTGCCTGGAGAACCCTCGGCCTCTTCTGGGAGAGAAAGCTGGTCGCCTCTTGACTTTTACGAAGCCGCGCATGTGCCCTCCGTAGAGGACGAGAGCGCCCTTCATATCGAAGTCCCAGAGCTGACAACCTCGTTGTATCCATACCAGAAGAAGACTCTGAGCTGGCTCCTGAAGCGTGAAGGTGTCTTTTGGCAGGACGCTGCTGATGGCTCTCCTCCCAGCGTCGAGCAGTTGCCCGCTCCCGACGATCCCGACGTTGCACACAGCTTTCACAAAATACGAGACACGCTCGGAACCGGCAGGGTATTTTACGTCAGCCAGCTCTATCAACTCGTCACTACCGACCTCAACCCTTTCCAGCAGGCTGAACTGTCGGTCAAGGGCGGCATCCTTGCTGAGGAGATGGGTCTTGGCAAGACACTCGAGGTCATCGGCCTTGTCGCGCTGCACCGTCGCTCCCTTGTTGAGAGTGGGATTGTCGCCAACAGAGACGGAGAGCAACTCTTGGTGACAGGCGCCACTCTTATCGTCACACCCGACTCATTGAGACAGCAATGGATCTCGGAGATTCAACGTCATGCGCCGCATTTGAGAGTCAAGTACTATCCTGGCCGCAAGAATGCGAAGTTCGATACTGAGGAAGGACTCCGTGCGGACTTGGCCTCTCAAGATGTTGTCATCACCACGTATCCGATTCTGTCATCAGAGATTCACTTCGCACTCAAGCCCCCTGAGAGATCCCGACGGCAAGAGCGAAAGTACGAAAGACCCGAGTCTCCACTTACAAAGATATCTTGGTGGCGTGTTTGTCTTGATGAAGCTCAGATGATAGAGAGTGGGGTCACAGGTGCTGCTGCTGTGGCCAAAATCATACCTCGTGTCAACGCATGGGGTGTAACTGGAACGCCCGTGAAGAACGACGTCAAGGATCTCTTCGGACTTCTCAACTTCTTGTGCTATGAGCCCTACGCCTCCTCGCCGCAGATTTGGCGCGCTCTGACAGATTCGCACAAGCCTCTTTTTCGCTCGCTGTTTGGCAGCATCGCCCTGCGGCACACCAAGCAACTGGTCAGACATGAGATCGCCGTACCGCCACAGAAGCGATTTGTGATTACCTTGCCCTTTACGGCCGTCGAGGAGCAATACTACAGTGAACTGTTCAAGAACATGGCTCGAGCTTGTGCCATGGACACTCTCGGCGAGCCCCTAGATGCCGACTGGAAGTTGGACCAATATGAGGCAGAGATGCGCATCTGGCTCAACCGACTTAGACAAGCGGCTTTACACCCGGAGATTGTCCAACGCCGAGGCACTGGCCGAAAAGTCGGGCCCATGAGGACGGTGGATGAGGTCTTGGATGCCATGCTTGAGCAGGGTGACAATGACATTCGAACTGAGCAAAGGGCGTATCTTCAGTCCAGACTGCTGCGTGGCCAGATGTTGGAAAACGGCCCCCGAGTTGAAGAGGCACTCGCGATTTGGGAACAGGTCAAGAATAACACCTCACTTCTGGTTGCAGAGTGCCGAGAAGAGGTGGACTCTGCCCTCAAGGAAGCGCAGGCATCGTGCCCGGCACCAAATTCAGAAGAGCCAACCGATTTTTCGGGTAATGGAGATCAGGAGGAAACGGAAGAGTAGGTCGATGTGATGGCTGATAGCCCATAACGTGACAACACTAACCATATCACCTAGTGTCTTGAATACCGCCCGTGTTGGCGAGGCCCGAACCAGACTTCGTCATGCGCTGGAAATTCTGCACAAAGCCACCTTCTTCTGTGCTAACGCACTCTTCCAAATCAAATCAAACTCTGATCTTACTGAGCCCGAGTCGGATGAGTACAAGAGGCTGCAACAATTGGAGGATACTGAGTACGGAAAAGCACAAGAGATTCGACGTGAAATACTGTCTGAAGTAGGTTTCTGCCTAAATTAGATTCGAGAAGTTCACTGACCAGTTCATAGAGCCATGGAAAAGCAACGAAGTTGATCAAGAAGCTAGAACAGCGAGCTCAATCTCAGGATTTCGTGGAAATTCCCGAGCTTGTACCCAGCTCCATCAAAGGACTGGAAAGTGCGCCGACACTTGAAAAGCTCGAGGAGCTTTACGGCACTCTCAACGAACAGGCAAATCTGATTGATGAATGGCGTGAGGCTGTCATTCAGCTTTTATCACAGGCCCTGATAGACGAAGAAGTTGAAGTCGAAAACACGGGCGAGGAATTCACAGACTCAACTAAGATTCAAGAAGAAATCATCGTCTATGTCCAGGCCCTGCGAGCCGCCATAGCAGACCGGCAAGACGCGATATCGGGGCTTACAAATGCTCTGGTCAAGCATGAGACAAGAGTCTCATTGGCGACAGCAGAGGAGGGTGAAGGGCCGGCCCCAGAGAAGCTTCTGGCTCTCCATTCTCTCCGGATGGGAGTCAAGCCCGAGCCACAGAAGCATGGTTCTCTTCGCGGTGCAATTGCAGACCTCCGGGCTATCGCTTCTCGATTACCGCAAGACAGCGCTAGTGGGCGAACAAATGTTGAGCGTGAAATCGTGACGAGGCAGATAAGAGAGACTCAGGCGCACATCAATGCTCAGACCAAAGCTTCAACAGCATTGGAACGCGAAATCGATCGCTTCACGAGCGCAATGAACCACAGAGTCGAGTATTACCGGCAGCTTCAGGCTGTCTCTGACAGCGTTGCGCCATACGAAGGCCCCAACACAGACAGAGAGATCGATGCTTGCATAGCAAGCGAGGAGCAATACCGCAGGAGACTTGATTCTGCAAAAGCGAAACATCGATACCGTGAGTACTGCAAGGTTCTGCTCGTCAGCGTTTGATAACTGACATCTTGTCTCAGTGGTCAATCTAAAAGAAGCCGGGACCCAGTCGAATGAGCCTCGAATGTGCATCATCTGTCAGTCAGCCTTCACGACCGGCGTCTTGACGGTTTGTGGGCATCAGTTTTGCAAGGATTGCATGAAACAGTGGTATAGAGCACACCGCAACTGCCCGATGTGCAAGAGAAAACTGAGGCTCACTGAGCTTCACGATATTACGCTCAAGCCACGGGAACTCAAGTTGCATGAAGATACGGTTACACCTACGTCTCCCGAGGCGAATAAGAATCAGGTCGTCAAAACCAACGGCATCTACTCACAATTCAGCTCTGAGAAGCTTGCCCAGATAAACGATGTGGAGCTGACAGGCCTCTCGTACGGCACCAAGGTCGATTCGATCGTGCGCCACATTCTCTGGCTGCGGGAATACGACCCTGGTGCCAAGTCGATCATTTTCACACAGTACGTTCACTCTCCATCGCTTGCTGGCGTTTTACTGACTATGGTTGTAGGTACCGCAGCTTCTTGGATATCTTGGCCTCGGCCTTCCGCCGCTACAAAATCGGGTTTTCCTCGATTGACATGTCCACTGGGATCGAGAGATTCAAGCAGGACCCTGGAATTGAAGTCTTCATGCTCCATGGACGGGCGCAGTCGAGCGGTCTTAACCTGGTGAACGCCAGCCACGTTTTCCTCTGCGAACCGCTATTGAATACAGCACTCGAGTTGCAGGCGATTGCACGAGTTGACCGAATCGGCCAGAAGAACGAGACAACGGTTTGGCTGTATCTGATTGAAGGGTCGGTTGAAGAGTCCATCTATAATCTATCCGTGAAGCGTAGGATGGAACACATGGGCAAGAACTCCAAGGGAAAGTCAAAGGAGTCAACTCCCGAGGTGGCTGAACCAACTTTGGAGGCTGCAAATACTCTCGAGCTGGAACAAGCGTCTCTTACTCGGCTGATGAGCAAAGACAAGAACGCAGGCGAGGCGGTAGATGCAGCTGACCTCTGGGAATGTCTGTTTGGGCGTGTCACCAGACGGATCACTGCGAGTGTGGCGGACGGTATTATTCAAGATGAAGATTAGACAATCGGATGACGGGCTTTCCATGCCGTCGTGGTATATTACGAGATGACGCAGTTTACGAGGAGTTTGGGGGGCATTTAAGATATAAGAGATACTTCGCGAGGACGGTCGACGCCAGTTCTTGGGTTTGAGTACAAAGACACCAAGATGGTAGGCGAGCTCATCTGGATGAGAGCTTGAGGACTTAGGACGGAGACACAGATGCATAATACTCAGGGTTGGTGACGAAAAATAAGCACCGCTCGTACAACGTGTGAGGTTTTCAATAGGTTGTGTTAAAAGGATAGATGTGGCTGTTCACACTCATTGGTGTTCGTCAGTGTTCTGCTAACAAAGACCGCCCATGAGGTGCTAATATGATCTGTGCACACGCATACCTGACAAGTCCAAATGTGACAGCCAGTTTTTCTTTTGATCAATTGAGACATCTCAGCCCACACGTCCTGTTGAAGACTTGGGGGATCACTCCAAGGGATGGGAACAAAGCCGTGGGGTTCAGGGGTTTGGGGGGGGTCCACTCAGCTGGCACCAGCTGTTGCGGGGTCTTCCCTGGAGAGAATTAAGTCATAATCAACTGCCTCCAGGCTGACAGGCAGCCGCCAACAAGTAATAAGGCAGATCGTACAACAATCCGCCCAGAGAACGACCTCAGCAACCCCGCCCCGAACCCATTCAGATATAACGAGGGCCTTTGTCATGAATTGAGAGATTGATTCTTGCCTGTAGGCTAGCACGCAAACACGATTGCATCCCCGATGCACCTGTCGTTCACCGCCTGCCACCATGTATAGGTCTCGAGGAACTGCCCCTCAGGGGGGCGGCATCCTCAGTGCTTTGAAGGCGACTGAGATGTTGGACTCGAGGCCGAGTCTCCCAGCAGGTAAGCATCAAGACTTGCGTGTCGGTCAGGAACGCCGAGCTAATGTGGAAACCAGAAATCCTCGTCGCCATTCTGGACTACCTCCCGGTAGCGGACCTGATGACGGTCGCCCGAGCCTCTCGTCGATTACAGGAGATGGTCTACGATGATACAAGATGGGTGGCCAGGTTGAAGAGCATGGGATGCTGGGACGAAGCCGAGGCTAGGCGGAGGTTCGAGGACGCCATGCGGAGGAGGCGGGAAGCTGCTGAACGAGCCGCGAAAGCCCCTGCCGGCGGCCCTGGGAACCAGGCGGCACCGAAACCCACGAGCACGACCCTATTCGATGCGACAGTCGAGGAGGAGCGACGCCAACGCCAGTCAGTCGCTCCTCCCATCGACGGGTTCGAAAGGATGACTGTCGGAGCGCCCCCGGCAAAGGACCCGTTGAAGGACCCGGAAGCGCTGTTGGACGTGGTCAAGAATGTGAGGAGTATAAGAGGTCACGCGAGGGAAGAGTATGGCAAGATCTACGGCGCGCTAGCGCCATTCTATTTTGATCTTGCCAGGGCGAAAAGCCATACAGATCCCATTGTCTTTCAGGTGTTTCGGGATCCGGAGAGGCAGGCCAGGATGCTTTCGAACCTGC
Organism: Colletotrichum tropicicola; assembly: GCA_025962755.1. Classification (NCBI taxonomy): domain Eukaryota; kingdom Fungi; phylum Ascomycota; class Sordariomycetes; order Glomerellales; family Glomerellaceae; genus Colletotrichum; species Colletotrichum tropicicola. The sequence continues at coordinate 5,044 of JAOWMA010000171.1, read as the reverse complement.
AGGTCTTTGCGAAGAGCGACTGGGCGCAAGGGTGGAACCAGCGGGAGGAACGACTAATGACTATGACGAGCATTTTTGAGAGCGCAGTGCTTCGGGAATTTGAGCAAGGATACGAGTTCTGGGATGTCGACGGCCGGATGAAGCGGTACGCGCACGTGCTGCACTCGCTGAACGGCGGCACCGCAGGGACAGAGCTGTTCATACAGAAGCATCCAATCTTCAGCGACCGTGAGGTCCTGACGGCAAATTCGGTGGATTGCTTGAATCAGGCCAGCCCGGACGACATCAACCTGGAGCCGTCACGACTGTTCTTCGAGATGCTGCTGCGCAAAGTCAACGAGCAGGCCGAGGTTATAGATCGCATATTCGCCAACCCCGATGTCGTCTTTTGGGAGTTTATGGACAAGGTCAGGGAAGACATCATCATGGATTACGTTACACCACTATTAGACGCGACGCACGACCGGAACTTGCTGTGGTATTTGAAAGCCGTGGCGGGGGTCTTTGAGCAGGGCATGCTCTTCTTCAAGTCTCTGGTACCGCCCAAAGCCTCCAAGGGGAGCCTCGAGGAAAAGGCAAAAGAGATGATGCTAAGGGTGTTCGAACCTCATCTTGACTTGTATCTGCAGGAGGAGCTCGATTTCTTCACCAAACACGCCGAGTCGGAAGTCGCGGACTGGGAGAAGAAGCTTTCCGAGCAAGACGCCTCAGTGGAATCATTCTATATGAGCAACTTCAATCGGCAAGCAGACAAGAAGGACTTTTTGAGCTCCTTCAGGAAGGTGGTGATGATGCCAGTCACGGCCCTACCGTCATTTGGCAGCACAGCAAAACCAGCGACACCAAATGGCTCCTCCGCACTCTCACCCCAACCGTCGAGACCACACACGCCCAGCCTTGCACCCAACGTGGATGGGAGCGGCCGGCTGAGTCCACTGCCCGAGAAGGCACCGACCGATGAGCTCGCAGCCAAGGCTGCTCTGATGGCGTCTCGAATGGAAGGCATCAAGTCGCTTTTCAGCATCGAAGTGGCGCTAAACTTGACGCATGCCGCCAAGACAAGCATGGGGCGCGCGTCTATGTTCATCCAGCTGGGAGGTCAGTACGGCGAGGAGGCTCGGGAGCAGTGCGAAACCATTTTCGTGGTACTGCTGCGCATCTTGGGAAACAGACACGTCAAGATTGGTTTCGACAAGGCCGTCGAGCACCTCTCGCACTACAACCCCAGAGAGGTCAGCGACCACAACCAGTCCGGTGTGGCGCCATTGGTCACCTTCATCGAGCTGGTCAACGTAGGCGACCTCATCTCGCAGATGATTGACGTCTTCTACGAGCAGCAGCTGGCGGGGCCCAAGATTGCGGACCGTAACGACTTCCTCGACCCGGCGGGCATCGCCAAGAAAAAGTGGGAGCAGATGCTCGACGAGAGTGTCGCGGCAGGCTTGAACAAGGGCATCGACGTGCTCATGGACGAGGTCGAGTACCTCCACGGCACGACGCAACAACCAACCGACTACAATCCATCCGAGACAGGAGGCATCCTCGCGGACCCAGGCCCGACGCAGACGGCGCAGCGCATCAAGGACCTCGTGTCGTCGCACACACGCATGCTGGTCGGCACGACGGAGAAGTCGATGCTCGACGTCTTCAACGGCGAGGTGGGCCTGCGTCTGTTCACGGCCGTGTGCAAGCATCTCAAGCGCCAGCGCGTCAGCACCGAGGGCGCCATCAAGCTCATCGCCGACATGAACTTATACTTTGAGTACATCCGCACACTCAAGAACGCGGATCTTCTGGCCTACTTCAAGGCGCTGCGCGAGCTGAGCCAGATCTACCTCATCGACCCGCGGCATGCCAAGGAGATGGCCACCATCATCGCCGATGGCGACCGCTTCGAGGGTGTGTTCCGCGCCGAGGAGGCGTACGAGTTTGCCCAGCGTCGGGCAGACTGGTATCAGGTCAGGAAGGATGTGGAGAGAGCCATGTACGGGATGGAGTGCCTACTGATGTAGTACCACCGGAGAAGAAATGAAGACGCTGAAGCTAATGCAATGTCTCATTCTTTTGGATGACGAAAGTTGAAAAAAAAAAGAGTCTCCAAACCGCGGGAGAAATCAAATAGCCTGTCCTGTCCATAATAATACCCCTCCTTGAACCCAGTTGTCTTGATTTGCCGTAACGCCAGTAATGCTTTTATCGTTGCACAGTATTCATGGACCTCGCGACGCCCTGGTCTACCGTTGTCCAAAGTCCAGCTTGCGCGCGACCTTGGCACCGCGATCATCGTCAACCAAACCAGGCCGCTTCTTCAGGTCCGCACCCATCTTCTCCTCGCCGCCGCCTTTCCTGGGCAGGTCCTCCTTGCGCGAGGGCTTCGGCTCCGTGCGCCACCAGTTATGTTTCAGCATATCCCTCGCCGTGATGCGCTTCTTCGGGTCAAGAATGAGCGTCTTCATGAGCAGGTCAACGCCCTCGGATCCCACCGTGCCGAACATGGCCTGGTAAAAGTCCTTGCCCTTGACGGGCTCGCCGTCGTCCGGCACCGTGTAAGCCGGCAGCTTCGTGACGCCGGGCCAGTTGTCCTCGGTCGGGGTGCCGACGGCACGGCAGATGAGGGAAATCTGCTGGACCTCCGTCTCGGAGGGCATGTAGGGCGCGCGGATGATGAGCTCGGCGAAGACGCAGCCCACGCTCCAGACGTCGACGGCGCCGCTGTAATGCTTGGCGCCGAAGAGCAGCTCGGGCGGGCGGTACCAGCGGGTGATGACCTGGTTCGTCATGACCTGGTGGGGGTCGGCGAAGCCCCTGGCAAGACCGAAATCTGCCAGCTTGACCTCGCCATCGGCGGCGATGAGCAAGTTGTTGGGCTTGATATCACGGTGCAGCACGAAGTTCTCGTGGCAGAACCAGACGGCGCGGGTGAGCATGCCCATCCAGGCCTTGATATCGGCGGCACCGTAGCGGACGCTGGCCGTGTCCTTGATGAGCATCTCGAGGTCGCCGAGCGGCAGGTATTCAAGGACGAGGTTTAGGTTTTGGTCCTTTGACGAGAAGACGGAGAGGAGAGAGATGATGTTGGGGTGCTGGAGCTCCTGAAGGTGTTTGAGCTCGCGCACGGCGTCTGGCGCCATACCCTCCTGGTATTCCTTCTGGACCTTGATCTTTTTGATGGCGACGAGAGAGGATTTGTCGGAGCGCATGTGGCCGAGGAAGACGATGGCGTAGGTACCCTCACCAAGCTTCTTGCCTGATTGATATCAGTTATCTTCCCGCGGAAAAAGACGTTCTAACCAGGAATCCGACATACCTTTCACATATTTGCGCTTCTCTTCTTCGTTCATCTGCTCAGCGAGGTCGAGGGTCGGTGGCAACGAGACAGGTGCCGTCTTGTCTTTAGGTGGCTGCGGGGTGCCATTGGCGGAGGCCTGGGCGGAGGAGACATTTCGAAAAGGCGATCCGATCGCACCCGCCGGTTTTAGTGCGTCGGTCGCGCGCACGACGAGGGGAGAGGCCGACATCGTGGTTGTCCCGATGGATGTGTCGTGATGCGGGAGTGAAGTTGATGGGACGAGGCGGCAGGACTTCTACAGCCTTGTGAGTTGCAGTGGTGTTTGATTGGCTGAAGACGCCACACTCTGCATCAGCCACAGTCCGGGTGGCTCAGCAGCGGGACCGCTTTTCATCAGCATCACAGACAGGTACCGAGCTCCGTGACGCATTTCTGATTTTACATTAGAGCCCGTACACGTAAGTCCGGATGACAGAACTCAAGCCCCAATCGGGCCCGGAGACAACCTACACGATCCCGCCCGAAACTGCCACGACCACGAAGCCGAATTAACTCTATTGACCCCTGCTGCTTACCGTAGCCACGCACCGCTTACACCACCCCGTTCGCAGGATTTTCCACCGCGAGACGAACGAAAGATCCAGACCGGATGCCGGCAGGGGCTGGCTAGTTCTCGTGGCCAAGGGCGCCAGCCTCAGATTACGCAGCGCAGAGATCGCCCGTTGACGCGGGCGGACTGTGGACAGTTGGGACGATGCGACGGAACACACCCCGAAACCAATGGAAGACTTGCAGCAAAGTAGCGAACCTGACGAAGCCCCTAGAAAATGCGGCGGTGCAAAGGTAGACAGACTCTGGCTTGAAGAGCGCTGTCACCCGGGCGGATCACGGACATGGTTGCTCCCCGTTTCCCGAGAGTCCACCACTTTCAGTCTGCGCTGCGCACGCCGTAAGACGGCGTCGTAAGTTCAAGGCTGTTCCCTCTTAGATATCCGCCCTGTCCGACGCAAATCTCACTCTGGTCCCGAGGGCGATGCGGAAAGGGGTGGGGGGGAACGAGACATCAGACTGGTTGATCGTCCATCTGTTGCTGGCGCCGCGTAAAGCGTCTGGGTCAGACCAAACATTTCAATAGCCAAACGAGGGAAAGACAGCGAAAAATGGGCAAGAGTCCAGCGCGAGCCCCGAAATTTGCTGCCTCTTGGCGCCCAGTTTGCCTACCGTTAGGCGCGTCTTGGTGGACTCTCCCCTACGTCATGCACCGGCGGTGCCCCAAGACCATGACATGGTCACCCCACAACGCGCGCGACAGGGTCCATCGAAGAAGGCCGACCTGCCTCAAGTGCCGATCACTCATGACTTCAGAAGCCCTTTTTCTCCAGGTCCTCTCCTCCTTTACAAAGGAACATAGTGTGTAATAATAGATTTTTATTTAGGAAGCTGTATATCTGCGCCCCTACACCCCCCCTTACCCTCACCCCCTTATTCTAAGTTTACCCCTAAATCTCCCTTTTATTTAATAACTTACTTAATAGTTTTTTTAACTTTTTTAAAGTATTTAGTATAAACTTAGATATATTTAACTATCTTTTTATCTTTTTAGTAAAAATTTTACTTTTAAAAGTATTAATAGATTTTTTTAAAATATTTATAAATCTTTTAAAAAGTTAAATTATTATTAAATTTTTTATAATTATTAGTTTTTTAATACTAGTCTAACTTTAAAAATTAACTAATAGTATAATATATAAATAC
>JAOWMA010000170.1:0-104931 GCA_025962755.1 Colletotrichum tropicicola | reverse complement strand
AGTATTATTAACTAACTTCTCTAAAATACTCTATAAGTATAATATAAGTTTTATTTTAATATTATATATTTTATTTAATATTAATAAAGTCTTATTTAGTATTAAAAAGATTAACTTTATTATATTAAAAATACTTTTACTAAAATAAAAAGTAATTTTATAGTATATATAAATAAAAGTAAAATTAAATAGATATTAATTAGTTATTATAAAGACTTTCTAGAAGAGATATATAGTATTATTAACTAAACTAGAGGTTAAAATAGGTAGTTATAGGGGGTAGGGGGTAGGGGGTGTTAGATAGCAGTTTTGTCAGCTCAATTGGATTAATCACACAAAATTTCACACTTCGGTGGCCACAGAGGCTCGGGCAGCAGTCACACTGTTTCTGGCCCTGAGATCCGGTGTGACTCCGTGGGAACCCTTCCCACTTCAGCGTTCGAGCCTGCGCCACATTGAACCCCACCAGAGCTGTGGCAGTCAACTGAGGCTGTTGTCCCTGAGTTTGGGGCGCAAAATGTGGGGGATGTCTTTCGTTCGGTCTATTCCTCCTACGATTTAGCGTGGCAGGCGTCGCGCCCGCACCGGTCCCCTGCTCCTGCTTGCGCGGGCTGGTTCCCACCTTACGCTTTGTTGCAGCACCTCCTTAACTGAATTTCAATCTACGCGCTGCAGCGCGTCTTCCTCGAACCTCCACATCGCTTCTACCTCCTCCACCACCACCGTTTGCGCCGGCGAAGAACTTTCCGACCATCACGTTGCGCAAACCGAACTCAACCCCCGCCCACCTGGTTTATGCCCGAACGCGAAACCAAACTGACCATCTAATCAATTGCGATTCTATATACCATGGCCCCCGCTCAGGTTGTTGACGACGTCGATGGTAAGCTTTGCTAACCAGCCCCCGTCGCATCGATGTCTAATACAATTCACCAGTCGACATGGCCCAGGAGGAAGATGAGGATCAGGAGCAGCGTCTCATCAACGAAGGTAGACATCCATTTTAGAGGGCAAATTATCTTTGTTGTTTCCAACTAAACGTCCCTTTAGAGTACAAGACATGGAAGAAGAACAGCCCTTTCCTCTATGACATGATTCTCAGGTACGCCCGGCTTCCACCTTCGTTGCGAACTCCATTGACACAGCATGAAGCACGGCTCTGGAGTGGCCTACTCTTACCACCCAGTGGTTCCCCGACGTCAAGGAACCCGAAGGCAAGAACTACCGAACCCATAGGTTGCTCCTCGGCACCCACACGTCTGAAGGACTGCCCAACCACGTGCAGATCGCAGAAGTCAATATCCCCAAGTCCGTAACTCCGAACCTGGCCGATTACAACGAAGAGACTGGCGAGATTGGAGGCTACGGCAAATCGGCAAATGGAGAAGCGGCTGCCATTGAGTTCAAGATTGTGCAAAAGATTGATCACCCAGGCGAGGTCAACAAGGCGCGTTATCAGCCTCAGAACCCCGACCTCATCGCAACCCTTTGCGTCGATGGTAGAGTTCTTGTCTTCGACCGCACGAAGCACAGCCTATCGCCCGACGGCAAGGTCAACCCTCAGGTCGAACTCATCGGCCATAAACAGGAGGGATTTGGCTTGAGCTGGAACCCCCATGAACCGGGCTGCCTCGCATCCGGCAGTGAGGATACTACCGTGTGCCTTTGGTGCGTTTGAGAGCTTCCTTGCGAATTTGATAGCCCGCTGACGAAATCTTTCACAGGGACATCAAGACAGTGCAGAGCGGTAGCCATACCCTGAAGCCCGACCGAAGATACACCCACCACACCCAGATCGTGAACGATGTCCAATACCACCCGATTGCAAAGAGCTTTATTGGAACTGTCTCTGACGATTTGACCATGCAAATCATTGACGTGCGCCAGGCTGATACGAGCCGGGCGGCAGTGGTTGCCAAGCGTGGCCACTTGGATGCGATCAACGCTCTTGCGTTCAACCCCACTTCAGAAGTGCTTGTTGCGACGGCTTCGGCCGACAAGACTCTGGGCATCTGGGATTTGCGCAATGTGAAGGAAAAGGTTCACACGCTGGAGGGTCACAACGATGCAGTCACCTCGCTGTCATGGCACCCTCAGGAAGCCGGCATTCTCGGTTCCGGCAGTTACGACAGACGGGTTATCTTTTGGGACTTGTCCCGCGTCGGGGAGGAGCAGATGCCCGATGACCAAGAGGATGGTCCTCCGGAGCTGTATGTCCCTCCGCTTCGCAGCAATCTTTCTGTTACTGACGCGTTTACAGGCTATTCATGCACGGTGGCCATACCAACCACCTCGCAGACTTCAGCTGGAACCCCAACGAGCCCTGGCTCGTCTGCAGCGCCGCTGAGGACAACCTACTCCAGATCTGGAAGGTTGCCGACTCCATTGTTGGCAAGGACGACGGTGACCTGCCTCTCGATGAGATCGACCGATAGGCAAGGTGGAGTCTCAAACATGCTTCCGCGTAATAGCTTTATGGTCGATACCAATGGGGGATATCAAAATGGTGATGGATCGAGGGTTGCTTACTTTGCTTTGGCGTCTAAGGACATTTGTGGAGATAGATTCAGATTCCCAACAAACCACGGTTTTCTTCTCACTCTCAATAATTGGGAGGAACTCGTGTATCGATGCCTGCTGACAGGCTTACGATACTTGTTCCAAGCCCCGAAACCCGTCTCATCTGCGACAGATCAAAATACAACATCTCTGGTGCGACAATCAACAGATACTTGAAGGTGACACTCCGTGTGCGAGGGCGCGATTCATACTCAAACAAGACGTGTCAATTTCGAGCGAAGCAAGGGCTTATGCTGTAACAATGCCTAATGTTTGGCGGTGCAGTCAATGCAGACGAAAAGTACCAACAAACGAATACAAACACAAACACACACACACATACACACACGGCGCACATGTACACACAATCATCACCGGAAACAAAATTCCGTCCATAGTTCCATGGGGAACTGGGAGGGAAACCACCACACCACAGAGACGGCGAGGGAAAGAAAGAACAGAAATAACGGCGATGCTGATAGAATAAAATAAAAAGCACGTTCGCATTTGGATGTCAAGAGAGAAGAATTATTTCAAGCCAAAAGCCAGCCAGCCTGCCCTGGACCCCTGTTCACTCCCCGACTCCCACAACGCTGCCGCCCATTCCAGCCGTATAGAAAATATAACCATGGTCGTCGAAAGGGGAGGGTTTTGTTTGTTTTTTCTTCGAAATGCCAAGCCAATCTTTGAAAGGGGGAGATGAACAAAGGGCTAGGAAGTTTTTTGTGTTTGGGAAACAACAAGAGACATGGCCAGACAAATATGAGGAAAGGTAAGAGTTTCGAGAAAAGACACACGAGTACTGGAAGAGAGGGAGAGGTAGAAAGATGGAGAAGAAAACGAAAATGATTGGAAATCAACACAACTTCTCTCACACAATGAAGGCCAGGTATACCCGTTACACTCCCTTCGCTATGCACTCCCCTTTGGACCGCCCAAAATCCGACCGAGCCGCAACCGCAACGTCCAAACCAAGGTTGTTAGGCCGTAAGCAACAATCCGTAACTAGCCAGCCCTTTTTATACTGACGCTTGTCAGCGAGAAAGCAATTCCAACAGCGGTGTCCGTCCGTCCGGTAGTGTAACACTCTTTTTGTCTTTCCAGCCTTGCAAACTTTTTACCCGCATCCCTTGGTATACCGACAACCAACCCCCGTCCAAGTTATCTTCCAAAACCTATGCCCACCCCCTTCCGTTGAAAGCAAGCGTAAGTCCAGAAGGTAATTGCCAAAGGTCAAATGCTCTATGTTCGTCTTGTTTCCGAAGCTCGTTCCGCAGAAATAAGTCACATGCTGAAAACGATCCAAGGAAGCTGATACAGCAGCCTGGATATCTTGTTGTTTCTGAATCCAGTTTTCGTTATTTAAGCAGGAGACTTGCTCGGCGGCGCGGCTCCTCCGTTCTGGCGAGCATCTCCGCCGCTGACGGAAAGTCCTCCGATGCCGCTGGAGAGGAACGCAAAAGGATCGTTCTCGTTTTGCGAGTAAAAGTTGTTCGAAGGGCCGGCAGATGCGGGGCCGTTGGAGGCCGATTGGAAGGCGGCTTCAGCGGCCCGGCTGTCAAAAGGGCCAGCGGAGTGAGATCCGGGGGCCGGTCCGAAGTGGGTGTTGAGAGAAGGGTAGGGAGCGGCGCCGCCACCAATACCCGAGGGGAGGGCGTAGGTGCTGGGAGGACCACCAAAGTGCTGGCCGCCATAGCCGCCGCCGGAAGCGAAGCCGCCACCAGCCGACGCGAAGGGGCCGGGCCCAGGAGTGCCGCTCATTGAGCCCTGGCTCATGCTGTAGTTGGAGGGAGGGTCCATGGGGGAAGGGTAACCACCAGAGTCCGCGACAACAGCGGCGCCAGCACGGCTGGCACCGCAGCGCAGACAGCAAACGTTCTTAGCAAAGTTGTGGTAACCGCAAACCTCATTGCCGCATTTCCAATCACCGGCACGGAAAGGAACGACGCCGCTGCCGCCCATGCGGCCACCGCCGTGACCCATGTGTCCGTGGTGGTGCTGGGGAGGAGGCATCATGGCCGGGGGGCCGTATCCATAGCCGTAGCCCATGTCGCCAGTAGGGCCGGCGCTGACAGCAGGGAAGGAGCAGCGGAAGCAGGCGGTACGACGTTGGAAGTTGGAGAAGCCGCACGAGGGGCAGGTCCAGTCGCCGGGACGAGGGCGGTTCTTGCTGGGCGGGAACGGAGTCAGGATCTCGGCAGCGCGGTCAAGAACACGGCTTGAGGACGGAGACACTTCGATCGCCTTCTCATTAAGGGCGCGACCGTTCATGCACAGACTCTCAGCGGCCTAGATGGCATTAGCATTGATCTGCAGGTCATTTCTGAACGGAACTTCGGGGCGGGAAATCCCAATTGACAGCCTTTGGTACAGAACGTGCAAAAGTCGTGCCCAAAAGTGCGCGAATATAGGTCAACTCACCTCCTCGTGGGACGAAAAGACAGCAAAGCCGCTTCCAGTGGGCTTGTGCTGCTCGGGGGTTCGAAGAGTCCAGAAGGCAATAGGTCGACCGCCAAATTGAGTGAACCAACTCTCGAGCTCGGATTGGGTGGTATCATGAGGCAGGCCGGACATGTGGAGGACCTTGCTGCGCTCAGACAAGAAGGCTCGCACATCGGCGCGCGCGTCCATCGGCCGAGTCAGGACATCGGGGTGCTCGTGGGAAGGCTGCGACTTGCGAATCAGGCCGCGAAGGACGCGGGCCAGGGTGACGGCCTCCTCCATGGCGCGGCGAGGGGAGGCAGGAGCCAGCGCCTGGAGATGGAAGGGCAGGTTGTGCTTGATTGGAGCACTGGACTGGACCGGCTCCACCTCCAAGGCGGCACAGATATTGGACAGCATCGAGGGCCCGAAGGGCAGCGATTCCGGGTGGTGTTGCTGCCATCGCTGGTACTCAGTTCGCAAATCGAAAGTACGGGAGTGCTGGAGGTACGGAGGCAGGACGACGGCCTTGTCTCGGGCTTCTCGGGGCAGCTGGACGCGGAGGTCCCAAGCGTCGAGGGTGACGAAGACGAAGTCGAGGTTTTGCGAGGTCAGGTGCTCGTTCGCAAACGTGTCGAATCGGTTGATGGCATCTCGGAAAGTTCCCGCATTGCGCACATGTTCCCAGGTGAGGGTCGTCAAGCTCGCTAAAATTCCCAACGGTCAGCTTGAGAATTTTCTACTCATCGTCACGAGCTGCAGAGCAGGATTGGATGGCGTGACGAGAATAGGGCAAGGTCTCAAGGCTCGTGCAACTACTTACTGCACAACGGTGTGATCGGAGTGTTGATGGGTTTGACAAGAACGCTCTCGCGGGTGATCTGGAGGGAAGCTTGGTCAGTTTGACTGTGATGGACGACAGCGGAGGGACGAAGCCCCCCCTAGCTTTGGACGGGCAAGCTCACCTCCTCAAGAGACTTCGCGTCAAGGAGAATCCAGCCAAGCTCAATAACCTCGGCGGAATCCTTGGTGACGTAGACACCGTGCTCGTCGCAGGTGGTTGCGACGTGGATCACAACATAGCGATCGATGTTGAGCTGGTTGCCAGCAGGAGGGCCAGACATTTTGGGCAGATGGCGACAGTGGCGCTAGCGGCAAGTTGCTGCACAATAAGAATAATGGCGAGACCGATGGGTGGAAGAAGACTCGTCGATGGTTCGAAGAGCTGTTTCCTGGCAGGCAGAGGGTCGCTGCAGCGTTACGACTCGAACAAACGACGGATGCTCGGGGAGGGGACGGAAGTGGTTCCCGGCAAGCTTGCTTCAGGAGATGTGCCGAGCAAAGCAAGCTGCAGCAGCAATGAAGGTGCAGACGGGAATTGCGGCTACAAGCAGGCAAGGGAGAAAAGGAAACGAGGACGAAATTGACCAGTCCTCGTGTCGAAGTGCCTTTTTTCCTCGCAGCTCGGGGGGGAAGAGGTGGGAGGTTCGGTAGGGGTAAGGAGGAGGAGGAACCGAAAAGAGGGAAAGGTGATGGAAGGTAGAGAATGGGAAGTCGACACAGGAGAAGAAAATTGGTGTTGGCGTGGGAGGTGGGAACGTACTCCGTAAGGTACCTTTGGCATACGGTACCCAGTACCTTCCCGGCGCCTGAGCAGGCAAGGTGGTTGACCTCCTCCGGGCTGCCTGCCTTGCCTGGATCTTTTTTAGGAGATGGGGGTCCCTACGGCGGCACTCGAGGCAGGGCACCTCAGGTGGTGGGACTGCCTGGCGCTGCTGGACCACGGCCGCCCGCGGCCCGTCGGGGTCTGTCTCTCTGCCCGGCGAGTGCAGCAAGGCAAGCAGGGCATCGCTAAAAAAGCACCAGTAAGGCAATCACCTCTGACAAAGGAGCTCCCGCCAGGTATCCGTACCTACTTGCCCGAATGAGGCACGTTGGAGTTTGACCGTCCTAAGGTACCTACCTAAGGTAAGGTAAGGTAAGGTACCTTACCTTAAGGTGCTGTAGGTATCTACCTCAAGGTACCTCGAGGCGACCAGGCAGGAAGTGCCTGACATGAATGCTGGGAAGCAGCCTTGGTCTGTCCATCAGTCTCAGCTTCTGCCTCTATTTCCGTCTCTTCCAGAGCCCGAAGCTGGCCGGGGGGGAGGACCGGGGCAGTTGGGCGCCAAATCTCTCTTTCATCTCCCGTGGACGACCTGAATACACAAGTTTATGGCGAGGACTCCAGGGCACGACGCCGTGAGGCAGACAGGGAACCGGGAGCTTAGGTTGCGAAATGAGGTCGGCTGCCTCGATGTTCCTGGGCATGCTGGCCTAGTCGCGCCAGGTATCGGGTACATGGCTCAGCTGCGAGCCAACTTGTTTAAACTCCCGTCAGTTGGAGCTGGCGCAGCCCCCAGCTTGGTTGCATACCGTAAACGTCCAGTGATGATTCAATGTTGCCTTGAAAAAGGTAGCGGCCGTTGAGCATCCATCCGCGTGTCCTCCGCACCCCGTAGACGTAGACACTGCCCCGGTCTTGACCTGTCCAATGCTCGCCTCGCAGCATGCCAATGGCCCTGATTCTGTCTCGATTTGCATCGGTCTCCCCCCAGAAGGCAGCACGAGACGCACCAGCTTCTGGATTGTCAGCTGCCTGCGCCTGTTCACCTGGGCGTCCTGTTGTCTTGCTGCAGTACCGAGCCCGAGGTACCGAAGCATCCATGGATGTCTGTTGGCTCCCACCTCACCTGAGTGCACTGGGGCAGCGTCAGTGCTGTGCCGGAAACTGCGCCCGTGCCTGTCGAATGCCAGTTCGGCCTGTCTGCCTGCCTGCCATGTGTGCTGATAAACTGCCCGGCAGCAGGTGCAGCAGGTAGCGCACCTCATGCACGGCAGCAAGAGGGCAGGAAAGCGTGGAAGCCACATCAGCGCGCCAAGAGCTCTTTGCCGTAGTCGCTTGAGCTAAGGAAGAAATAGAATTGGGGTGAAATTCCATGCTACAGCTAAGGTACAGAACGGAATGTGCATCCAAAAAATAGTCCACCCGTCAGACCGCTAGGAACCTACCTTAGGTCGCCTCGCAATGGATTCAGGACAGAACACTGCCAACACCAAGTCGCAAACTCCAATCCAATCCCCGGGCTCAAGCTGCGCGGCTTGTGTTGGATTCAGTCATGAATCATAGGCCCGTCGTCCCCCAGCCGCCCGGCAAGCACCAACATGCGAAATCAGCAGCCGGCCATCTCAGCGACGGCACAAATCGCCATGCTGCTTCATCTGTACGGCAGGGCTTAAAAACTGCCCAGTGCTACGCAGCAAAGTGCTAATCAGCCCAGTGCGTCCACTCCGGCCGCTCTCTCCTCGGGAGGGAACCCTTGGACATAGCCACGCTCTCTTGCATATCGGCTCCTTGCCGCCGTCGCCGGCTGCCTGGGTCTTCCCTATCAGCAGGGTCCTCTTTACTCCGGTTCACCTCGTCTCTCCAGCACGAACCCGTCACCCACGTCCCTCTAGGACGACCAAAGTAGCAGGTACTGCAACTACAACCGGCACAGCGTGTCCCAGCCGTGTGTCGACCTTCACACTCGCCAGGGTTGGCGCCGTGTATATGCGCCTTTGTCACACACTTGGATGGGCACTGCGACCAAGGCGTTGTTCCTGTTTGGGGGTCTGGACATGTCCTTCCCACATGTGAATACAGAAACATGACAGTTGATCAGTCTGCTGGCCTGGCACCGTCTCGGGGAGCGTCGAAGCGCACAGTATGTCAACGCGCCACTCCAGCATGCGTGTGTGTGCTCTCCAACAGCCGTGGTTCTCGCACCGTACTTGTTCAGACACCTTGCCTGAAGCTACGCCGATACACATCATCGACCTCCACTATCCGAGCAGGCCGCGCGATAAAGTGGCCACTGTTAGGACGTGGCCCGTGAGAAACAAGTTTAAACCGCCAAATCGACCATCGAACAGGTGTGGGACACAGAGATGAAGCAGCCTTCCACCGTCCCAGCTTGCTCTGCTGTCGTACGCTGCACCTCGTCCTGTGTTCCGTATCAACGCACTGGTTCCGATACTTGTCAGCAAAGTCCCAGATCGTCAAACTACACCACACCACACCACGTCGGTCACTGGATGGCATCTCCTTGTCTCCCACGTGGAAACCCTCGACTAGCTTTCCACAGCCAGCGCATTTCCAAAGCCGCCGGGGCCCAAAACGTCAGCATTCCTTGAACTGCTGTCCGGTCCTGTCGGCCATTTTGTCTCTCGGGGTACAGCAATAGTCTCCAATTGGGGGAACAAGGACGGAATCCGCCATCTGAGAAGCACGACAGCCTTCCAGGCCCGTTGTTGCAGACGAGGAACGTTAAAAGAGCTCCACACAACCAAACCCTGACTTGCCGACTTAGGCGAGGCGTCATCTCGCTCCGATGGGATCAGTCCACAATGATGTATCACCCTTACCCCGACCCTACCTCTTGTCTTTGTGCCCCAATGTCTTTGCAGGTACCGGCGATAGTGCAACCGCCGTGCCGGTTGCTTCAACGGACTGTCGAACCAAATCAGCTCGGGACGACGTGTCAAACCCGATCACACAGAGCATCACGTTCTTGGCTAGCTGCTTTGGCTTCAATTGATCATCATTCCAGAGCGGTTCTGGACGACCAGCCTACTCGCGTTGTGCTAGCACGCCCAGGTAGCGTCTTACTAGACAAGAAACAAGCTAGCTAAAAATTCAGGGGTGTTGCCACATGCCTCTCACACGGGGCACGCTCTGAACCAATCCGCGGATTCAACGGCTCAGACTCTTATCCTTCACAGGGCTCAGGCTTCGAGAAGGTCGGAAGAAGTGTCTTGGTTCGCACCGTTTTCGGGTTGTCAATCGGTGGATTCGCCCTACAAAGCAGCTAACACTCCAACACGCGGATGCCATTGGTCTTCACCACGCTGCTGCATCGTCCAAGATTCTAGCACAAGATGAACACTTCATATCCAATCTCTAGGATGCACTCAGCACCACCGAGCTTATGACTTCGATCTGCGGCATTCCTCAGAGGCCCCTATTCCAGACTTCCAATCACGATTGTCCACAAGTATACCGCACCAGACAATCGTGCATGCTCGCACTTCTCAATCAGTTGACTTCGGCGCCGCGGAAGAGTCCTTTTCCCGCGATGCATATAATATCGAATATGGTACGGCGAGCTGCGAAATGGCCTTCGGATTAGTTCATTGGCCGGTATCATTTCCGTCGCAGCTGCGTATTCTCAGGGTCCAAACTCTAAGTCCGTAGCAACCAGGCACAGCTGCATTGGAGCTGCAACAACGTGCTCATTCATCGGCAGCGTTTAACGACGTCACCGACGTCGAATGATTTTGTTGAAAGAATGGAACCAAGACCAAAGGCAATTGAAAAGGTATGGAAACCTTATGGGCAGATGGTATTGTTTGTTTGCGCATGTTACTTGGGGGCTGACGGTGCGGCTACGCGTCCCGCCGTTTCAAATGCCTGCTTTGAAGCACGACCGCAGCGCTGTTCCCTGTCCGCATCGCAGTGCCTTTACGGCTCTGATCGACGGGGCGTGTAGTTCTCATTTGGCTGTTTGGGAGCTCGGGAGCCCGGGTGATGTTCCGGATACTTGACGGCTCTGCTCCCAAGTCCTGGGGAAGCGCGGTGTCCAGCAAGCCGCTGTCACCGAGGGACAGCTATCCTCGGGAGCCTTGCCACGAACCGTGCCTGCGGGAACTCATCGTTAGGTGAGTGTTTGCTGACGCCGAGGCATTCTCGCTTCTCGCTGCACATTGAACACGGACAATTAGTCAACCACATTCGCAGCGCTGGCTCTACTCGGGCGCTGTCCCCTTTCAGGGCAGTATGTCGTTGCGCTTTGAGCTTGACACAAGCCGAAGTACTTTTGAATTTGCAATCTGGAGAGATGGAGATCTCAGTAGCTAGCTATGTCGCCTATCTGATTGGCATCTCGGATGCAGCAGACTGCATGTCTCAGGCACAGACGAGGACAGCCGGGAAGCTATCCCAAAGAAAGTAATCTCCTCATGATGTACCTCAACTTTAGGAGCGTCTTTCTGTCTGTCAGTGGCTGGGAGCTTGGGCCACGACGGTGCCGAAGTAAAGCACCCGAATGGTCCAAATGACCAACCTACAGCTCATTACCCTTTCCGACGTGGCAGATTTGGAGGTGTTTGGGGGATGAACAAGTCAACACCTGTCTTGGAGCACTTCGCATTCTGGGTCGGGAGTAAAGATGAGAGAGACTCGAAGGGTGTAGACTGAAGGTGGAGTGAGCCTTGAGCAGAGCGGCAGGTAGACTGAGTTATTGGCCGGGCTCACGAGGTGAGTTGTCAGTCGATGATGGTCCAGAGCCAAAGAGCCAAAAGTAGGCACATCAGGCCAGGCACGGAGATGTTCGGCTGTTGTTCGAAGTGAAACGGCACGTGCAGGTTACGTCATTCATTAGTGGTCGAGTCCACGCCACGAGGGAATATGATCAGAGCATTGGCTACCCAGCAAAGGGAGGCGTCAGGGCGCACACGCAATCAGCTACGGAAAGCAGGAACAGGCACTGACTGGCACGGCAACTTTTGGCCGTTCGCCTTTTAGTCTGCGTGCCGGCCTCGTACCCCCCAGGCTGACGACGCATTTAAGGTTCTGTTCGCCTCGGCTGTGATTGTCATCGCTTCTCTTCGCATCAACAATCTGACTCCTGATACCCTTGAACGCATTTCCACCCGATCAGCAGATCTTCCACTTCTTTGCTGTATTCCGACGCGATTCGAGCAGCAAGCATCATCCTCGCCGGAAGACAAACTCAAGCGCAAACATCAGACAAACGACAAAATGGGCGCCATCTCAGCTGTCTTTCTCATCCTCATCACCATCCTGGGTACGTCGGTCCCTGGTTGAGAGCCTGGAACCTCTGCTAACTCCAACTGTTTCTAGTCCCGCCCATCGGCGTCTACGCCGTTGCAGGCTGTGGGATGGGTAAGTCCATTGTCGAATCACGACCCATATATCCTTGGCCTGCATGAAGACTGACCTGGGCCCCCCCGATAGATCTCCTCGTCAACATCTGCTTGACGATCCTTGGATATCTGCCGGGCCACATCCATGCCTTCTACGTCGAATATATATACTACGACCGCCGCGAGCAGGCGCGTGAAGGGCGTATCGTCACAGGTCGCGCGCCGGGTGTGTATAGCGACCGAGTGCAGAGCGGTGGCCAGGGCTACGGCACAATCGCCCAGCCGACGGCTTAGAGTCGAAGAGGACTCGAAGAACGATGGCGCGGCGATTGGGTGACTAGCGGATGTGGCTGGAAATTCTCCTATGCCGCAGGCACGGAAGATTGCAGCGTGCGCTTGGTGGCTACCACCAGCGTCGTCACTAGCCACTTGGCATCGGTCGGCGATGATGAAGCTTATTTGACGATTTCCACGGATGTATGATAGAATAACAGAAGACGAAAACAAAAACACTTGAGGTATACCAACGGCATGCGCGTGCCTGGCACTGCGTGCAGATGATGGCGCCGGATCTGTGTGCCAGCGCATCCGACCTTGTCCTCGCCCAGGCCACGTTGTACAGCCCCGACAATCCAGGGGAAACGGTACGCAGGTGAGAGCGAGAGGAGGATTACCAGAATCTTGGACGATGCGGATGATGATAGCAAAGCAACAGCAGTTGCAGCATGCGCCTCGGCGGCCCGGACTGACGAATGTGGAAGAGCCGGCAGGACAGGCCCGGACGGGGGCCATGTGGGCGGTGATCATTGATCCAGGACGGCCGGTGTCGGATCCACAATGGCGGGAAGAGACATGACGAGACGGGTACACATAGTATATGTCTCTGTGGAAGGTTCGGCCTTTGTAGAATATTGCACTTTTCGGACAACCGCAAGGATGGGGTTGAGCAAAAGACCACGTCAATCGCCCAACGGAAATCACAGAAACTCCCGAGTGGTCTGTCGAGTCCGGCCAGTCACCATCGCCCAATGCTTCCATGCTGCGAGCTGCCGGTGACTGGTCAGTTTTGGCTGTGGCCCGGGCGTCGAATGGCAGGATGGGAATTGGGGGCGCGTCGCCTGAGGACGAGAGGGGAACCGGAGCAAGAGCAAGAGCGGCGGGCGGGGACAGTGTGTTCGTCCCTCAGTGTGTGCCTTTGGCACGGACAGAGCTGCTGCCATTGGAGGGGGACACCACGGCAGCGACCAGGGGGCGGCGTTGGACCACCCTTTGAACGGCAGCCACGACACTCGTGCAGCACGCACCTGCTTGTTCGCTGGTGCCGCGTTGCTCTAGCTCTATCTGCAATAGCCTCTGAGTCTTCTCCGTGTGCCTCTTGGCTAATGAGGAGGTAGTGCGGTGCCTTTGCTGCCCTTGGCACCTTAGCTCAGTCTTCCGTCGCTCCATGTTACCTGGGCCTTTGGGTAGGTCGCCTCCTGCCTCTGCTTTCCCCCGCCTATCGCTGCCACCGGATGCAACTTCACCCTAAACACTGCAAAGCCCTTTTTCTTCTCCTCCTTTTTATTTTGTTTTTGCTCCCATCGCCCCCATTCCGAGCCCCAGTCCCGTATCCTCTCCGAAGGAATTGCTGCAGGGAACCAGTACGCGACCTGTCCTCGCACCTCGAGGCGATCCGGATTGCATCCTCGACAGTATCCACCGTCACATCACTTACTCCATCGCTCCCCCGACGGTCTCTCGCCCTCCGCCTGTCTGTCTCAACTTCCCCCAAACGCCACCCCGGGCGCCCGTCGCCGAAGAGGAAGGCCGCAGGATCCAGAAACGGACGAGACGCACATTTACTAAAACCAACCTGCACATGCTCGCCCGCGAACCAGAGCCCTGCCAGAAACGACACTCGACATACGTTCACGCGAGATCCGACACAGCCATGCCTCCGCACTCGCTGATCTGATTCTCTTTTTTATTTAATTTTTATTTTTCTCAGTTACCCGCCGTCCGCCGCACGACAGCAAACACCACCCGCGCTTGACGTCCTCGCTACTACCCCGGCGGTTCACACTGCACCCTGAATGTACATATACATATTGTGCCGCACGACACGCCATCTGCTGTAAAGATGGACTCGGCGAAGACCTCTTCCCAGGACCGCTCTGGTCCTTCTCAATCTCGCCATACCCCCTCTGCTACCCGTGCTGTGGGAAATCCCTCGGCGGCTCCGTTTCCTACTTCACTCGCGTCTAAGAAGGTGACGCGAGATTCACTACCCTTCTCTTTTCCCCCGCTATTTCAGCCCAACACATCCTCAACCTCACTAGTTCCTTCGACGGCAGAAGGAAAGCCCATACCTCTTGACGACAGCACCGCCGCCCATCGCACGTCGGCTCTGCGAGAGCTCAACAGCAACTACCCGTCCCGCCACCGCTACGCCAAGTCAACTGGTGCTCAGAGCAGCACGTACTCACAACCCGTCATCGTCAGGACTTATTCCGGGTCTCATAGCCGACCCACGAGCACCACTCGAAGCAACGGTGTTGGCGGAGGCAGTCTTGGACCGAGGTCTGCGTCGTCTGTCGGTAGCGGGCCTGCAGCATCCGTCCGGCGCATCATTGCTCTACGAACCCCATTCGGCGGCAGCAAGTCGGCTCAATATGGCGGTTTGAGCATGGCCAGAGGAATGGCGAAGAAACGCTTGGAAGGCCAGGAGGCCTTGACCAAGCTACCTCCCGTCGAGGCGTACAGCTTCAAGAGCATGATGGCCAACATCGAGGCGCAGGAGGAAGAGAATAATATCAACGCCGACCTCGACCGTATCGCCGAAATATGTGCCAGGTCGCGATACTCTCTGAGCAACCAGTACGAAGTTCACGTAACGCCTCACGGCTCCGGCGCGTCCTTCATAAGCCACGCCTCGTCTTCCAGACGCCAGCGTCACAACGTCGGTCCAACTCTAGAGGCTGTTGCGTCGGACGACGAACGAAGACACCGAAAGAGGCGCAGCGGCGGTAGAAGACGAAGCATAGCAATGGGTACGCTTGAGACGATCATGTCTTCCAGCCGATCGTCTGAGGAAGACAAGTCGAAGAAGAGGTCGGCAGCTGAAATCACGGCCGAAGTGCGAGGCAGGGCCGCTGCCCGCAAATCGAGCAGCACGACACCCTCTTCTTCCGTCAGCGAAGGCGAGGGACGGTCGCGGCAGAAACAGAAGGACAAGGACCAGCCCCCTCCTCTCGTGAGGAGGAAGTCGTCATCATTTGCTACCGCCATGTTGGAGAGCACCCGACAGAATCTGGCCGCTAATAATCAAGATTCGCCCCGGAATTCGGCAACGGCTCTAGTCAGTGAGCCAGCTCTGCCGAAAACATCGACGAGCCACCTAGAGGTTCGGACGGACGTGGAGGATAACGTGGGGCATCGCCACGCGCGCAAAGGTTCGGATGAAAGACCACAGGTCAACGTCTCTAGGCCGCAACAGCACGAAACTTCGGCTCAACTGAATCAGACGAAAACATCTGGTAGTCTCTTAGCTGGCCTGACGGGCTGGGTGCCTTGGAGGCTTCCGCCCATTGTCGGACTCGGTTCTGCTTCAGCCCAGGGCGGCGTTTCGCGAAGCCATGCCGAAGGTAGCCTGCGAGAATTGCTCAAGACTACTGACACCAAGAACAAGGGAAAGGCTGTCGAGGGTCAATCTTGAGAACGATGAACTATAGTATGGATGGCGTGACTGAGCCACCTTTAAGGTATACACGACTGGACGACCCAGACGACATAGGGCGACGGGAAGAGGTCACATGGTTTGCTGTCGAAACCACCAGCAATCCAACCCAAAAAGGAATTTTCCAAAAATGGTGTTGATACCCATATACAGAGGAAGGCTATACACAAAAACAGGAGACGCAAAATGGTGCTTGTCTCGCCATCTGTAACCAGTACAACTCACGATTTACGATTTTTCACGATATTTACGATACACAGAATGGGACGGCATGGGACTTGGTAGGACAGGTGGTTCTTTGAAATTGATTCATGTTTCCGGCGCACATTAAGTTTTCTCGAGAAGTTCGCCCTTCGGGCTGGCTGTTCGGCTTGTACGAGAAGTGAGATACGTGAGTCTAGAAACGGGAATGAGGCTGTATCCTATTACTCCGTTGATATTGCTATCTAGCTATAAAGGCCGCAGCTTTTGGGTTCCAATCTGTAAACAGCAGGTGTCTTGTGACTCGAGCTGCCTCGGCCTCTCCCGAATTCTTCCACGACGAGACCAAACCTGCAGTCACCACCTATTGCACACATGCCTAAACACTTTGGAAACCTGGCTACGTTTTGAGGGTTGCGATAAGCAGGGAAACGGAACAGGATGTCTTCGTAGGTGGGAGGACAATTGGACGTGTCTCGTTTGTCACCTCCACTGCCAGAAACTCACACAGGACGAATGGACGATGGTTTAGTACCCAGGAACGAGTGGCAGTCTGAACGCCGCCACCCAAACCCCCCTCCCTTTTTCGTTCCTACCTTTCTTACTGACATTCCAGGGTGGCCTGGGTTGTTGGGTTGTTGGTCATGTCCGCCAACGAGTGGAACGTTCATATAGTTAGTTCTTGGGTTTCGCCTCTTGAGACGTGAACTCCACACACAAGACCCAAAGGTGTGGGCAGATGTCATACCCATGGTTCACAGGATCAACGGGGGAGCAGGGAGGGCGGGTTCGATCGAAACGGGGAAACGGCTGGTACGAATAAGTTTCCACGCAGTGAAGGGGCACGAAATACACAGATTCGAGACCGGTAGGACGACTATCCACGTCAAAAAATGCGTTGCCGAGGCACGGTGAAGAAGAGTCGAGCATCAACATCGACGACGTCTCGTGGCAAAGACAACACGAGTCAACGGGGATGCGAAGGCCGTACATGGTTCGTCGCAGTAAAGATCAAGACGTCCGTGTGCGAGTTGCGGGTTCGTTAATTCTCTCTCCCGCTCTGCGTCACACTCCGAAGGTCCTTCGGGCCATTATGCGAGGGACTGCTTTTCTGCCAGCCCCTGATAACCGGAAGCCCTCGCGGAAGGATATCACAGCGTGTCTGAGGCCCAAAAAAGACTCGGTAACGGAGCATGGGGTGGGTTGGTTCGTCGTCAGAAAGAGCAGTTTCGTGCTCAATACGCAGCGGCGGAATGTTGCTTTTCAAACCAGAGACAAGCATATTTTGCTCTTGCTCATGTGGTTAGCTGGAAGACTTGAGACCCTCGAGCCCATGGACGCGAATAGGACCCTCACTGCTACCTCGTCTGGGAAGAACACACATGAGAGGCACACAAAACATGTGATGAGAACATATCGTGAGTCCGCCCCATCTCTTGGTATATTTGTCCACCCCCACAAGGCATACCACACTATCCCCTCCGCGAGATGTATATGCCAGCTAATCCTACAACCGCGCGATAATAGCCATCACCGTTCCCATCCACCGGTCTCCAAATCCTTCTAGTAGGAGGGGATATCGCAAACCAGCCATAATGAGCTAAAAGCAAAAAGGAAAGCCCATATCCATGAGCCTATAACGACTATGCCCTCTCGTTCAACCGTGAGTTTAGAGTCCCCAACGCCATGCCAACGCAAACAATGCAGCTTTGTGTGTTTAAAAGAAGAGATGAACATGCGTGCCATAAAGGACTACAGCAACCGATGCAGTCCCACGTCCGTGAGCGCAGCAAGACCGCCTCAGCGTCGCCAAGTCTTCTAGGCCTTCCGGCGTTCAGCAGCGGCTGCAGCTTTGCCCTCGACATGTACTCTCTTCGCATCGCCACGATCATCGTGGGCTTCGTTTTCTCTTTTTCGGTCTCTTGATTTGCTGTCCTTTCCAGCGGCGGCTGCTGCTGCCCGTCGAGCCTCTTTCTCTTTGCGCTCGTTCTCGCGTCGAAGAGCCTTCGATTCGAACTCGTGCCAGTCACCGTCCAATGTAGCGAGCCTGTAGATAACGGATTAGTACAAAATCAAAATTGTAGTGAGGGTCAGTATGCAAGACTCACTCTACAGCCTGTCGAGGAGGAGGATCCTCGGTAGTGAAATAGTCGTCAGCCAGAATCTCCGCAGCCGTAGGTCTCTTGGCAGGGTCGTAACGGAACATGGCGGCCAGAAGCCTGTATGCAGCTGGAGGCAATCTCTCCTTGTACTTCTCGGCGAACGTGTTCGCTCTTCGGTAGCCAGGTCGCAGCAGCTCGAACCAAGGCATATCGATGAGACCAGGCCACTCAGCTTTGTTTGGTGTCCCCATTACGGCGTAGATCTTGTCGAGCTGGTTGATCTCGCCTCCGTCACCTGGGAAGATGGCGTGTCGCGTAAAGATTTCCACCATGACGCAAGCAGCACTCCAAACATCGCAGGCAGGTCCATACTGGGTTTCGCCGAGTAAAAGCTCTGGCGAACGATACCAAATGGTAATGACTCGGTTGGTGTAGTCCAGTTGGTGTCTCTTGGCATAGAAGCGTGCCAGTCCAAAGTCTGCCAGCTTCAGGATGCCATCGCTACTGACCAGGATGTTGGCAGCCTTGATGTCACGATGAAGAACCCCTCGCTTGTGCAGGTAATCGAGACCATCGAAGAGTTGCTTGGTCATGTGCTTCTTCTGGGCAGCGTCCAACTTGAAAGTTGGATGGTTCAGAATACCTGTCAGGTCATGAGATAGATACTCGAAAACCATGAAGCAGTCATTCTTTTCAACCATGACCTCTTGCAGCTGGACAATATTGGTGTGTCGCAGTGACTGAAGCAGCTTGATCTCGCGGACCGCCGTGACAGGGAAGCCATCTCGTTCACCTTCCATACGGATCCGCTTGAGAGCGACGAGACCTTTTGTGTACACATGCAAGGCCTTGAAAACTTTACCGTACGTACCAGAACCCACAACGGACTCATTCCCAGGCTTACGAAAGTAGACTGAGTCAGAAGTCTTCAAGTCGTCCGGCAGCGTCGGTCCAGTTTTCAATCGTTTCATGGTCTTCTTGATCTTGCGTGTCCTGGGAGGGGCAGGCTGACGAGGGCCGGGAGGAGGTTGATTTCTCGGCTCCTGGCGTGCCCTAGCGGACGCAGGTTCGGTAGGGGCACCGCGGAGAACGTCCTTGTCGATGGCCTTGCTCTTCTCCTTGTCTCGCCCTCTATCGCGGTCGCGGTCACGTTCTCGATCTCGTTCTCGGTCCCGTTCGCGATCCCTCTCACGATCTCGTTCACGATCCCGTTCACGGTCACGGTCACGGTCGCGATCGCGGTCCCGGTCACGGTCCCGGTCGCGGTCGCGATCTTTAGACTCATTCCGTTGCGGTGCGTCGCGCCGCTGCGGGGCAGCGTT
Organism: Colletotrichum tropicicola; assembly: GCA_025962755.1. Taxonomy (NCBI): domain Eukaryota; kingdom Fungi; phylum Ascomycota; class Sordariomycetes; order Glomerellales; family Glomerellaceae; genus Colletotrichum; species Colletotrichum tropicicola. The sequence continues at coordinate 85,645 of JAOWMA010000170.1, read as the reverse complement.
GAATTTCTGGGATATCTCCGGCTTAGGAGCCGTCGGAGTGGGCTTTGCAGATGCCTTAAACGCAAAGCTAAACTTCGACGACGTCGACTGAGCAGCCGGGCCGGCGGGAGGAACCCTGTTGGCTCGTTGGGTATCGCTTTCGCCGGCCTTCTCAGATGGAGTGGTGTCTTCGACTTGCAGGTCCTTCGACGGTCGGAAGGGGTTCTCCGCCCCTGCTGCATTGTCACCAACATCCGACGTGTTGCTATGTACCGGCGTCGTGGACTGTTGGGAATTTGCATCCTCCGTCGGGCCAAACTGTCCACGCGATGCAGAGCCATGTGCATTGGAAGTCCACTGTGCGCTCTTGAAGCTGTTGCCTCTGTAGCCACCTCGGCTGGGGCCGAACTGGTTTCCCCGGAAAGCAGCTCCGCCACCGCGGAAGCTGCCACGGAAATTTCCTTGGGGATACTGTTGCATAGGCCCTGTCGGAGCGGAGGGGGGTGGTGAGAATGAAGGGTTCGGAGTGTAGGAGCCCTGCGGACCAGTCGGAGGGCCGTAGTTAGACTGGGGATACTGAGGGGGATATTGACTAAATGCTTGTGAGCAACAGGCTAAGAAACGATGGAATGATGAAAGACATACTGTGTCGGGGAAAACTGCTGAGAACCCCAATTACCTCTACCAGCACCGTATGGCGAATGGTTCGGGGATGCATTGTACGAATTTGGAGTTGGCTGCGGGGATTGCGAAAACTGGCGTGGGTCGCTGAACTGTTGATTGAAAGCGGCCGGCATCTGCTGGTGGGAGGCAAAGCCCCCCCTGTGATTGCCTCTGCTACTCATGTTGACCTCGACGCTGTTGATACCGGAAGAAGGTTGAGATTTCGAAGCAAGCCGTGATTCCTCGCCTTGTGGCACACGCCTGGCCGATCCCCTACTAGCCGATCGGGAAGAGGCACGAGAACGAGGCTGCCTGTGGCGCTCGCGGTCTCTAGACCTGCGACGTGGTGATGTTGGAGGATGCCGTTCGCCTCTTACAGACGCAGAAGATTCACGTACGGGAGATCTGTGTCGATGGCCGTGGAGCGGTGATCGTCCTCTTCTTCGGGCGGGTGACTGATCGCGGCGATGGGAAGGGGAGTAGTCCGGACGGCCTCGTCCTCTGTCTCTGCCAGGAGAGCGGGACCTGCTTCGGTGGCTCCGGCGGCTCCTCTCCTTATGTTTCGACCGGTATTCTCGGCGATCGGGGGTGAGCGACCGTCGGGAGGGCGGTGGAGGGCTGCGTGGGTTTCGACTAGTGTCTGTGGGGGCTGCAGATTCTCTGCGGTCACGACGCGGGCTGTTGTCCCTTCTCGATCTCTTCCTGTCCGCAGCGGATCTGTCCGGGCTCCGGCTTCGTGGTCGCTTGGAAGATGGCGATAAAGGAGGGCCGTCGCCTCGAGGCTGTCCTCGACTGCGATCTCTATGTGGTCTGGCTCGGGAATCGCGCCGCGAGTCACCAGCGTCCCTGCCACGAGACCGATCACGAGCGTCTTCCTTGTACTTTTCGCGACGCGGGGGCGACGGGGATGCACGGCGAGGACGGTCTCTGCTACGATCGCGAGTTTTGTGGTGGTTTCGGCCAGAAGGCTGTGACTTGTCGGGGGGCGGGTCGCGCGGTTTGCTATCTGGCAATCTGTCGGATTCCCGAGGTCGACGGGATGGAGGCGAGGGAGATCTGCGGGAGCGTGTCACTTCTCGACCAGCTCGGCCTCGGTCTCTGCGCTCATCGCCTGGTCTGCGGTCGTCTCTCATGGCGACATGTCGAGGTCGGTTGTGGTGGTAGGACTCCATCGCAGCAGCCGATTCGATCTGAGTTTTTAGACGCAAGGCACGTCGCCAGCCGAGGTTTTTCCGATAACGCGACGATGGAGCCTGATAAGCGGGATATGCAGTTGCCGGGGTGTCGGAGGTGGTGCGTGACCCTCCAGACACCAGAAGTCGACGACATGAAAAAAAAGGGTAGAGTACCGAGAGGAGAGGGTGCTGAGCAGAATACTTGCTCAACATGGCAGGTTATCCCGTAGCACCCGCCCGCCCATCCGGTCGTGTTGTCGCATGATGGCAGGATGTCAGTAGTAGGCGTGGTGCACAGAGACCGATGCAGCATGCCAAAACCGAACCACCAATAGCCAAATCGGACAGTCGACAATCGGGTCGACGGATTTCCCAAGCCAAAGTGGTGCACTTGCAGAACCACGGCAATAAGTCCTCCTGTGATACTCCCACGGCTAGTAAGACTTGTCCAGCAAAGCCAGATATCAAGCAACCTGGCATCTGACCCTTGCCGTGCCTCCCGACCGATGAAGACCAGAACCCTAGCATGCTATCTGACCTCCTCTGCTCTGTTGCCCAGTATGGCGGCATAAAGACCAAGACAACCAGGTCACTATGTACGATTTACGCGCCGGACTCCGCCGGATCTTGACATCCACTGCTCAAACCACGCTCGACGATGCATGATGAGCCACGAGGCTCTGCTTTGAATGACTGAGAGCGTCTGGGCACTTGAGCTATGCGCTCAGCACTCTCAGGCTGGACCAACCTGGTCATTAACCGATGGCCACAGGTTCAGTGTCGAAGGCGACAGATGGCCACAACAGCATGACGTGTAGCCATGGTTGTCAAGGTTGCCAATGGCGGCATGCCACCGTGCTGACGCTTCAGGCGCGATGCCTTCAGCCGTTTCCTCCCCTCACGAATGCCCGCTTTCCGATGACCAGTCCTTTGCTCGGTGACAATCCCAGCACAGCGTGTGACTGTCATTCTCCCCATCCTAAGCGCATGAAGCAAGCGATGTGCCAGTATCACGTGTGCTGACTTGAGCCGAAACCCCGAGTTTTCTGTCGTCAAGTCGGGTTCTCCAACGAGAACATGCTGGTCTCCGCCGTCACCGGACTTCAATGAGATGCCGCTTCGCCCGAACAGCTGGGCATTTTCGTCCGTTCAACCGGTACGCCGGGCAAGTGTGATGGTCGAAGTAGCATCGCCTCTCCGTCGTCGTCGGCGAGCTTTGCTCCGCGAGCTTGGGCAGTAACGCAACGTAAGTGCAGTCAAAACTGCGTCCTAAGAATCATCGATACCGCCGCCGTGGCCATAGTCATGGGCCAGGGCCAGGGCCAGAAATGGCCTCCAGCGAGCACTGCCAGACACCGCCATTCCGTAGCCAATTTCCGCCAGACGGGCGACCCGTAGATAGCCCTCCCATGGTAAATGTGAATCGCCGCTGGAAAGTTCAGGTTGTTCGCATCTTTCGATGGTCCGAAAAGGCGCAGTCGGGCGCCGTCGCTTGCTTGATGAGGATGGTTAGTCTTGACGACACATGCGGCATGTGGTCGGTGGAAGTGTGTCGTGGGTCGAGGGGGGAAAACCTTGATCCTCAGAGGCTCAAAGCGCCTTGCCGAATCACGTGATACCTGCTTACTATAGCACAGTGCCTATGCAGACTAAGCAGTGGAAGGCACTGTGGGCCCATGTGAAGCAGTTTGATAAGCAACCTCAAGAGGCACTCAGGGAATCATCAGAGCCGCAGGATGGCCTTGTGACATATCGCCATCCCCAATAGCGTTTTTCCCTATCGTGGTCCCGAACGAGGCCGAGGCCTCGCCTCCGCAATGTCTTTCCATCATGCATCGACTCGAGAACTTCCACCACAAATGGGTGCGTTCTCTCAGCGCAGCCAGCAACAGCTTCTTGGACTGGTTGTGAGCATTTCCTGAAGAGCTGGTGTTCAAAGTCGCTGAGGTCGTTGGTGGATAATCGATCATTTGTGTACTGCTTCTCGTTCCTTTCAGCAACTTCTAGAACCCGCCAAGGGAACAGAATTTCTGTGTCTGGACAAACACGTTTTACCGTGATATCGGCGCCGTGGGTTCCAGGAAAATTCCAGGACGACATTCATTCTCAATGACATCTCGACGGGGCACGCGGAATGTGATCCGAAGCGCTGTCCAAGAACGCAAGGGCCACCTGAGAAGATCCTGAAAGCAAGTAGCTGAGGCTCTGGAGCGTTGTCAATGACAACTAGGAATGTTGATGAAGCTGAGACATTGCACCGTGCCTTTGGTAATTGCCCAGCATCTTGTAAGGCAGTCTCGGCCCAACGATGAGGACTCCAAAAAGGATGAAGTCTGGGGGGTATTCGGGTCTTCCAGGGATGAAGGTTGCAAGAATCCAACTCGGGGTGATGTATTGCCCCATCAACGCCTGCCATCCATCCCTAGGGTCTTGGGCTAAACCGACCCAATACAGTCAGTGTCAGAGCGCCGTTGCTCCATTCGGATTTGGTATTCAGTTCGTGCAGTTTTGGCGTGACGTGTTCATCTTGTCTCTCAAGACTACAAGACCACTGCTAGCGTTGGTTAAATGGCTTTGCTCTAATGTGGAAACATCGTGAGAGAATTCGTTCTCAACGCTGGCCTTCGAAGGCTCTTGCTCTCGTGGCTAGCGGTGATTGTCGTGACCGAACCCGTACGACGATGAAATGCCGGGTGAGACCCTTTGCTGGGCAGGCCCAACTGCTAGGCGGCCGTTTCGGCTACTTGCGTCCCAGGGCGGGTTCGGGTTGGCTCCCAGATCATAGCATAACGGCGGGAGGTCGAGGCCTGCCGGTTGAAGTAATGAAGCTGCCCAGGTGGTGCGTGGAGCGGCGACCCGGTACACATGGTGTGGAACGCCGCAGCCAGAAACGACCAGCAGATTCCCTCGATAAGGTAATGCGGTCAGGCAAGAAGAGGGCTGCGCCGATCGGCAGTTGAGCCGACATTGCTCAGGCGCCCAAAAGTCTGAGAGGCCCCAAAAGTTGAGCGTCCCCTGATGCAGTCATCCCAAGTCGACATGTCAAGCTGGCTCGGCGGGTGTCATGGCGATGGCTCAGATGCTAGTGACAAGAATGCCACGGGCCGGCGCCCGGACAACCAGAATCTGACTGATCAACAGGCTCGGTGATGTAACGGATCGTCGTCTGCGGGTGTATCCGGACGCATTCGTAGAGGTCCCCATGATCCCAGCCCATTGGGGGCTGAGAGCAAGTCGACGTGGGAGAAAGCCGCGCCGGTCTCCTACCCGCGCTGCCTTGGAATGTTGGGTCTCTGGCAAAATTTTGGGCGATATGGGAGCTGTGGCGAGGCTAAAAGAGGGAAAAACCTCCCAGTGAGACACGACAGTTTGGGAACAACGGAGATTTTTTCTTGGAAAGAGGCGGGACGCATGGAAAGCGGAATAGAGGACCGACAGAGGTGAAGCGGCTGCAGCTCTGGCTTCAACTGCGCGCACCGATTGGATACGCTGAGGAGCGCGTTTCTTTCCTCGCTCAATCTTTCGTCACCCGCAGTAAAAAGCGCTGTGTCAGGGCGCACTGGCACAGAGTCTGGGGAGTGGAAGCCAACCCCGCAAAGTTTGTCGTCATTCTGACTAAGCTGGGCCGGAGAAGCTCCCAAAAGGTCCTCCCCACAGCTATCAAAATTGCGTGAAGCCTGGCGCTACCGGGGCGCCATTCCAGAGGTAACGACCCCCATGCTGGGTACGGCCGAGGTACCTCTGCCAGCCTCTCGTGTTCTTCGATGGTGCTTACAATTCCGATACAGGAGGCCCGACGGATTCGTGCCCCCCGAGCGCAACGGGTGTGTGTCTCTTGGATGCTCGCGGGAAAAGAACAACGACTGAAGGGTGAAGAGATTTCTCGTTTCCCGTAATAGCAGCGGGAATTCTCGCGCGTCAATGGTCGGATTCGTCAGGATGCATGAAGAGTCGCATTCGGGGAGGCATGGCGAGAGGAACAAACGGCGATGCCGTGCGAGGCGACGGCGACAGCGCGAAATCCTGTCGGCGTGGTAATATGGCAAAAGAATTTGTTGAGATGCCTGCGGTCTGGACTTGTACCGCCCCGGTATTGGGCGACCAATTCTCCCCAAACTGCACCTCAGTGTGGATTCCCGCTAGTGGTAGCTTCGGACAGGTCCAGGGCCCTGTAATATCCGCTGCTCTTGTTCCACACTGGGGGCCCTCCCCAGCTCCAGCGTCCTGTCAGTGTGGCCATTCATCACCTCAGCCATTGGATTGAGTCGCGCGCCTCTGCTCCTCTCTGGGAGAAAAAGACCAGCCGAGGGGAGGCGCCGGTCGGAGCTGCTTGAATTGCCTGACCACCCACCTCTGGAGCTGGCTGTCAACTTGTTCTCCTGACAGTTCGTAACGAGCTAGCACCACGGAAGGCGAGGTACGTATCGGATACCGCAGCAGCTGATGTGCCTGCCTAGGTACCTACCTACCTGGTAGGTAAGGTACCTAAAGGTAGGTACCTTGCCTAAGGTAAGGTGGCGGCGGGTTGAGGTGCCAAGGTACACGGTAGCGTCGCAGCGAAGCAAGGCAAGGTACCTCGGCGTACCTTACCTGGGAGACGTCGAGCTGGGCTGGGCCGGACTGGATTGTCCAACCACGACCACACCACCACACACATCAGGCCAGGCCTGCCAATGCCCGCGCGCCTGCTCTTCCAAGACCTCGTAGCTAAAACCTTTCTTCCCCGCAAACATCTCCTCGCTCGAAAGCTCTTGTCTTCCCTTTCCCTCCGTCGTCGTTCTTGTCTGTCTCGCCCACGGCCTCCCGCCATCCTATTGTTTTAAAATCAAAGCCTTGTCCATCTGCACGCCATCTCGAGAGCTCCTCCAAGCTCCGGCCTCTTCCCGTTTCGCCCGCGTCACCTTGGTTACCAGTACGTGAGCCCTGCATACTTGCGTCATCCAAGCTTCAATTGGCTTTCTGCCACCTCGACGCAAACTTTCGCATTCTTTTTTTTTCTTTCCCTACCCGCACCTCTGTCTCTCTTCTTCGTCAGCTCTTCTCTGGCTGTCTGCCTCCTCCAACTAATCTCCCTCCACACAGCATCTTCAGATCCCAATCTGCCGTCATGTCTACGCTTCCAGAAGGTACTCGGGACAACCCCGACCGTCCTCCGCGCGACGTCAAGAACCACCTGCTCTTCGAAATCGCAACCGAAGTTGCTCATCGAGGTACCATCCCCACGGCTGCCCCCCCCGGATCATCGTCTCCGCAGTGGGCTGACCCATTTGTGCAATGTCCAGTTGGCGGTATCTACTCAGTCATCAAGTCCAAAGCTCCCGTGACCACGGCCGAGTATGGCGATCGCTACACCCTCATCGGCCCATTGAACCATCAGTCGGTGAGCAACCCGCCCCAAGATTGGTGTATGCAAGTGTGTTGACGAGAAACAGGCCGCTGTCGAGGTTGAGGAGCTGGAACCCACCAATCCGGAGCTTGCTGCCACAATTCAGTCCATGCGAGACCGTGGTATCGGTATCCTGTACGGACGATGGCTTATTGACGGCGCTCCGCGAGTGCTGCTCATTGACACCAAGACCGCCTACCATTTCTTGGACGAGTGGAAAACAGACTTGTGGAACGTTGCCAGCATCCCCTCGCCGCCCAACGATGACGAGACCAACGAAGCTGTTGTTTTTGGATACCTTGTAGCTTGGTTTCTTGGAGAGGTGAGAAGCTTCCTGGCTGTTCGAGGACAACGCTGACAATCATCATAGTTTGTTTGCCACGAGAAGAAGCGAGCTGTCATTGCGCACTTTCACGAATGGCTTGCCGGTGTGGCTCTGCCGCTGACCAAGAAGCGCCGCATCGACGTGACCACGATCTTCACAACCCATGCTACTCTGCTGGGAAGATATCTTTGCGCCGGTTCCGTAGACTTCTACAACAACCTGCAGTGGTTCGATGTCGATGCCGAGGCCGGAAAGCGCGGCATCTACCACCGATACTGTATCGAGCGGGCTGCTGCTCACGCTTGCGACGTCTTCACCACTGTTTCGCACATCACCGCGTACGAAAGTGAGCATCTGCTCAAGCGGAAACCAGACGGCGTGCTGCCCAACGGACTGAACGTCACCAAGTTTTCCGCCATGCACGAGTTCCAGAATCTGCACCAGCAGGCCAAGGAAAAGATCCACGACTTTGTGCGCGGGCACTTTTACGGCCACTACGACTTCGACCCGGAAAACACTCTGTACTTCTTCACGGCCGGTCGTTACGAGTTCAGGAATAAGGGCGTTGACATGTTCATCGAGTCCCTAGCTCGCTTGAACCACCGCCTCAAGGTCGCGGGTAGCAAGATGACGGTGGTCGCCTTTGTCATTATGCCGGCCCAGACTACGTCATTGACTGTCGAGGCGTTGAAGGGACAAGCCGTCATCAAGTCCCTGCGGGATACCGTCGATATCATCGAGCGAGGTATTGGACGTCGCATTTTCGAGCGCTCTCTCAAGTGGCACGACGGAGATCCGATGCCCGATGAGAAGGAGCTCATCAGCAGCCAGGACCGTGTTCTGATCCGCAGGCGGCTGTTCGCCATGAAGCGCCACGGCCTGCCCCCCATCGTCACCCACAACATGATCAACGACACCGAGGACCCGATCTTGAACCAAATCAGACGCGTCCAGCTCTTCAACCACCCCTCAGACCGTGTCAAGATTGTCTTCCACCCAGAGTTCCTGAACTCGGCGAACCCGGTGCTGCCCCTGGACTACGACGAGTTTGTGCGTGGCACGCACATGGGCATCTTCGCATCATACTACGAGCCATGGGGCTACACTCCCGCGGAGTGCACTGTCATGGGTGTCCCTAGCATCACGACAAACCTGTCCGGCTTCGGATGCTACATGGAAGAGCTCATTGAGAACTCGAGCGACTATGGTATCTACATCGTCGATCGCCGAACCAAGGGTGTAGATGATTCCGTCAACCAGCTCACGACACACATGTTCGATTTCTGCCAAAAGAGCCGCCGTCAACGCATCAACCAGCGAAACCGCACGGAGCGCCTGAGCGACCTGTTGGATTGGAAGAGGATGGGAATGGAGTACGTCAAGGCACGCCAACTGGCCTTGCGCAGGGCCTACCCAGGCTCCTTCAGCGGCGACGAAGAGGAGGAGGACTTCATCCCGGGCGTGGAGCAGAAGATTTCGAGGCCGTTCTCCGTCCCCGGATCTCCCCGAGACCGCACTGGCATGATGACTCCTGGCGACTTTGCCAGTCTGCAAGAGGGCAGAGAAGGATTGAGCACGGAGGACTACGTTGCGTGGAAGTTGCCGTAAGTTAAACAGACATCCCGGCGTCGCGAACGATGAAGCTGACATGCATCCGCAGTGAGGAGGAAGACCCTGACGAATACCCATTCCCGCTTACCCTTCGTGCCAAGCGTCCGTCGGGCCCGGCGAGCCCGCTCGACGGAGTGCAACTCAACGGCAACTAAATCCGGAGACTCATTGCGAGCCCACACACGTTGGAGACGGAGAGCGGTGAGCTGTACAAAGCGATAGCGGGCGTTGGGTACTCACTCTTGAGCGAATACCTCACACGTTTGACCGGCCAGTCGGGTGTCACGAATCTATATATGGACATGGACGTAATGGTTGGAAGAGAAGGGGGAGATGCAAGGCAACAAGGATAGGAGGGCAGGTGGATTGCATGGGTGAATATGGATATGTACGAGCAGAGAAGCATACCTGAGCATTAGATTGGTTCGAGATCATTCCTTTGTTGATGAGATAGTGGACAAGACGATATGCATCACCTACTCATTGGACATGTCTGATCTATTTTGTGTGCCTGAGTGGCACCGGCGGTTGGAGAGAGGCGCAAGCCAGCAGAGCCCAAGACGGTGTTGTTTCGTTTCAAGACCAGAGGGTCGCCTGGGCACCAAGGGTTGGAGTGATAGCAGTGAATCGGTGCGTGGCCGCCGCTCCAACAACTCAGGGGCGCTGCAGGCCCGGGGGGGTGACGGCGAATCAGGAGCAGCGCAGTTCTGCTACCCCACACACCGGCCGCCTCTATCTTCAGGGGTCCCTAGGTTTGTAGGGCGCCTCGTGGTGGAGAGCACGCTGGATGGGGGACTTTAGTTTACACCAAGGAGCCACTAAGATTTCCCCTGTGGGTGCCGCCTCCCGCGGACGCATCGCCCGTGCCTTTGTTCCAATCCGCCTCGCCCTTTGTCTGCAGGTGGCCCGTTTGCTTCGAGGTGCAGGACGGAAAAATACAGCTTCGCGGCGGGCCAGCCAGTGTTGCGGGTTTCCGTGCCTTCTTCGTCTGAAGTCATAAAGGGGTACCTACGCGACGCATGGCTGCTCCCATCTTTGGGGCGACTGACTTGCCGGGAAATCCCAGACAAAACCGTTGACGCTCTCCCAGAAGCAGGCAAGACAAGTCCACGGTGCGGCGTGCCTGAGCTGGGGCGTACCTACCTAGGTCACTATCCGCACATTACCTCCCTTTTTAAGACAAACCGAAGGAACCCCTCGTCTCGTTCGGCGCAAACACGAAGAGCAAAAAGGGCGAAGGGCACGGCGCTGACCTGACCACCTCCCTCCTCCCCTCCGAGCCGTCAAAACTCTGGTCTGCGGTAGCGTTGGACCTGCAGAAGCCTCATTGCCGCCCCCAATCCAACCAAACATCAGCGCCGATCGGGCAATGCGACGCCCGGCCCGTTGATTTAATATATTAATTCCCTGGTGCCGCCCTCGGCACTCCGCGCGCTCCTCTCTCTCTCCCTCCGTCAACCCGTCATGAAGCTCGCCATTCGGCCCCTGCAGAAGATGAGGTTTTTCAGGAAGGACAAGGACAAGAAGAAGCAGCAGCAGGTTCACCACCACCAGCCGCAGTCCCACGATGTAGCCGACCACCAGCTGGCCAAGTATTCGTCCCAGGTCCAGCAGACCTATCGCACCAACTCCTCGCCGCTCTACACCCCGACCCGAGCCTCCACCCAGCTCTTTCAAAATTTGCCAAAGGACATTCTGCCGCGCATATTCTCCTTCGTCTGCCCGCATACCCGAGATGAGACCTACGAGACCTGCGAGACGAGTGCCATCTTCGATGCCTGCATGCTATGCGACCTGAGGGACCTGGCGCACTGCGCACGCGTCTGCTGGAAATGGAACCAGGTGGCCAACGCCTTGCTGTAAGCTCCCTATTCCTTGTGAGGCCGAGATAGCGGGGTTTTGGGGCTGACCATTTGTCTCTGCACAGGTACCACAGCATCCGAATCGACGCCGTCCACTACTGCCCCCGCGAAATCTACCTCTCGGAGCAGCGCAAGCGCAAAACCTTCTTCAAACGCAACGCCGACCCGGAGGATACCCCAGCCGTTCGCCTGAAGTTGCTGTGTCGGACTCTGCGGGAAGACCCCACGCGGTTCGGCTCGAGGGTCAGATACTTCAAGGTGCCGTACATGCTCCGTGAGGCCGCCACGGCGGATCTTGCCCGCATCATCCACGTCCTGCCGAACCTTCTCTACGTCGACCTCCCCGAGGGGCTCTTCGCCGACGAGCACGGCTATGCCACCTTGAGACTAGAGGTCGAAGCTAGGTGCCGAGACCTCCGAAAGATGGCATACCACGCGGGCTCCGAGGGCAGCTTGTCCAACCTGGCCCACGGCGGAATATGGCAAAATCTGGAGGTTCTGGAATTGATCAAGATCAACATGGATCCATTCGTCTTGCGACATGCCCTGGGAAATCTGGGCAAGCTCCGCGCGCTGAAGGTCATGGATTCGCAGGCTTTCTCGGACGACATTTTCGCCCGCAACGAGGCTCTGCCTCCGTTCCCGGCTTTGGAGGAGCTGATTCTCAGCAACACACCAGCCGTTACCGCCAGCGGCTTGGTGGAATACCTGAGCCGTGCCGACACCCGCAATATCTTGACAGTCCTCTCTCTGTTGAGGACGGGCGTCCATCCGGCGACTTTGGCCGACATTCTGTTGGCTGCCCAAAGCCTGCAGACACTCGCCATTGAGGCTACAGTGAGCGACGCTTTCAAGAGCGGACCGAGGACGAGGCGGCTTGCTTCAACATCTTTGGAGTCACTTCGCTTCGAAATCACCGCCGCCAGCTCGGCAGGCCCGTATTCGAGTGTCACAGCCAGCTATTACACATATCTTGCAGCCTCGCTCAGAGGCAACGGCATGCCCAACCTGAGGTCAGTCTACGTCTTGGATGAGCACTTCCAGGACGAGCTAGAGGGTCTGCCGCGCCCCCAGGCTCCGTTTTCATATGGCAGCAACGCCCGACCCAAGTCCTCCCACTCGGTGACATCGCACCGTCCCATGTCATCGTCCCCGGGCGGCGGCGGTCGCGGCGGTCGCGGCGGTCTTGCACCGCCCAACAGCGGCGGCATGGCGGTCCCAAGACCCTTCGCAGCCGCCTCGAATGTGCGCGCCTCGCAGCGCTTCAGCTCCACGAACCCGTTCGCCGGCACTGGTCCACTGTCACACCCTCTCACGATTTACACCAAGGCCGATGATGCCCTGGATTGGTCCTCGGTGATGCTTCAGCCGACGGTGCCCCTTGGTGGGGGGCACCACCACCGCGGCAGCATGAGCGTCCATGGCGACCGGCCCATCAGCTCATACGGTCTCGGAGCGGACATTGCAGGGTCCGGATGGAACACCGCTGCAGCGAGAAAGAGCGTCATGGTGGGCAATGGCGCGGGCATGTTCATGGCCATTCCCAGTCAGAGCACCGGTGGAAGCAAGGGAAGCGATGAGGATTACTGGCCGAGACCAAGCACCGCCAATAACGAAAAGAAGTCCGCCGATCTGTGGCGGTGATTGTGTGTTTGGATAGAGAGGGGGAGGTCTTTGTGCCTCGCTCGTGCTCTTGGCTTGAGACACGAAATCTCGCCAACGACGAAGTTTCAGAGAGACGTGATAATGAAGGGCTGGGAATGGAAACCGGGGAAGGACGGGCGGGGCAAAAATGGCGGGCCAAATTGCTTTTGTTTTGAGACTTTTGTTTCTTCTTGTCTTTCACTCGGGCCATCAGGATGCTCTACGTTGCCACGCTTGTAACAATACTATACCCCGACGGTTTACGGAGTAAGAGAGGTGGCTTCCATAAGAACTTTTTGTCCTTTCCAACGCAGGGAGACTGATACTCGAACGTTGAATGATCGTGATGCGTTTGCGTGATCCTTCATCTCTTTCGGTGAGTCGTCTTTTTGATACAGCCGAGACATCTAGCTCAGTGTCCAGCGGATGTATGTTGATATGAATGAATAAGTCCCGAACGTGGGATCCGCCACTAATGACATCACGCGATTCGTGGGGCCGTTTTTTCCCTTCAGATATCGCTTGTAGAGATCAAGGCTATCCATGGATAGACAGCCGGTTGGTGTGTTTGTAGTCTCCCTTTAGGCCGCGGGGTTGGTACGATACACACGCTCACACACACAGGCGCGGCTTCCGTAGCGCCCGGCCAAGGAAGCCAGTCAACCGGGGGGTTAGAGAGGAGAAGCAGACGAGGATGTTTCGGGGGTAAGAAAATGACGACTCGCAGAGGTCAGAACGAAGGAAAATCCAACTTTGGATGTGACGTTGGCTAACCACAATGCTCTCAACCTGCGTGTCGAGGCAAGGGAAACGGCGCCCGCCGATCCGGAAGCATGTCTGTCTGGGGAAGAGGAGAGAAACCGACAAGACGCTAGAAGTAGATCTTGTGATTGTCATTTTAGGCGGGAGCGGCCGGGGTTCTCGAGTGTTCTTATGGAAGCGAGCCACACGTTCGTGGGTTATGGGCGGTTGCTTGGCTTCTTACGAATTCGACGTCTTGGTCGTGTCTGTCAATATCTCAGCGGTGGCGGCCGAATCCAGTTGCCATACTGCGTATCGTGACAAGCGGCCAGTCTTAAAAGAACGACGAACGCAGGGAAGAATGACGGAACCGATGGAGGGTCGTCAACCTCTGTACCTGAACTCTCCGGGCAATTGTGGTCCGCACAACATGGCGGGCAAGACGGCGAGGTTCCCGAGATGTATCGGGTGGAGCGGTCCTGTCTGGTAGAAAGCAAATCAATGCAAGCTCGTTCCTTCAGCGTTTATGTTTTCCCCTCACCTCGCTCGCGGAGGAGGGAGAGCTGGGGGCTTCTTCAAGGCAATCTGAGAACCGAAATTGTAGTTCCATCTCTTGCCATATTTGATAGATATATTATGGACATAATATTTTGTCTCGTTCCCTCTCAGAAGAGATCACAGAGATCGTTCACAGTTTGTTTTCAAGGGTGATATTGCAAATCTCTTTTACATAAGAGGCCACTAGGGTTCCGACATAGTCCCAGAAATAAATAAATATGATATACAAGACCAGCGGCGAGGACAGACACGGATAATGACTCACGAAACAAACTGTCTGGAGTTTGAAGGACAGAGTATACCTATGAACGCAAAACTCGTGGACAATCTCGCAACAGACAGGTGGCGCTAGAACAGATAGCGCTTTTCCTACTAAATAAAACAAAATCTTCAAGCCCAGAATGTAGGACATCACTTAATAGTGATTCCTAGACCCTGGCTATATACCTAGGTAGAGACTAGCGTGTGACTCCTATTTATATCCTACATATTGTAGAGCTGGGCGGCTTGGAAAGGGATCCTCTAGGGTGCCTTAACCTGCTGGATCAGGTCTTATGGATGAGCTCTGATGGATTAAGTTGAGAAATACGGTTGAAAGGTCGCCATCATTATATATTTGGTACCTACTGTCCGTGCAGAAGCCACGGGAGACGGTGACGAAAGGCGGCGTGGAGAGTATCACCTCGTGAGAAAACGTACGTCGTACATAAGCCATTCTTCTCCTTTCACAGATGATGAGAATCGCCGCCAAAATTTGATTGCAATCTACATCTCGCAAGCATACTCCTCGACCGATCAAGTCTGAAGTAGGAGCCCCAGAGCTCTCACTTCGCTCGTGGGGGTTGACGGGAAATCTGACCCTCGAAAGGATGCTTTCAGGGCAGCCGGCAGCTTCGGATCGCTAAAAGTGGCTCAGCATATTCAACGATCACAATGATTCTATTTGAAAGCCGTACAGTCATGAGGATCTCGTGGGACTTGAGGTTTAGTACCTTGGTTGTGAATCAGTCAAGGTAATACATCTCTGAGCGATCCCCGCCCAGGATGGCATCCGGAATAGTTGCAGAGGGTATGCTGAAGATCAATCCGCTTGAACACTGCCATACATGGTTTCAGGTATGAAAACCGCGAAATACTGAGCAACAAAGTCTATGCTGCACACTCACGTAGCTCTATGCTTCTCATCCCGTTCCCTTCTTACTGTCTTCCGCCGTCTTCCGGGACTTGGGTTGGGTTACGGCACCGACCGAGGCACCGCGCCTCAAGCAACGTACGCCTCGGGCATTAGTTTGCGGCCAGACGCTCAAGAATGCCGATATTTGCGCCGAAGGCTCATGGCGAACGGGAACCGGACAGCCCCATCGGGTCGGCGTCCGTGTCATTTGACATGCCCGCAACCAGTGTTCCTATGTCCCATTTTTCAGTGAGAAACAGCATTTGAGACTTTCACCTCTAGATCAATGGCAGCAGGATGGGGAGGAGATCGACAAGTCGCAGAAAAGCTGCGTTGATTTCCTCCGCAACGGCTGAACAAAAGGTGTCCTGGCGGACTCCAACCAGGTCACCACCCCTCCAGACCATCAACGCCCAGCGAATTCATACTCCCTGCTCCAATTCTCCGGGATTTCTGCATGCGAACCATTAGTATTGGCCTCGCTGAGAACATGACTGCGTTGCTCGGTAGCAGGCACTGGATGACCGGCCACTATTTTGATCTGGCCAGTGCCATCTTCGCGTCGTGGTATACAGATCAGTTTGCTCAGAGAGTTCAACTGAATGACCTAGGAGGTGTTCCGATTCTTGACATGTCTCAAATGTATTAACTACTATCACCTGCTCGGAGATGACTTCAAGGACCAACAGGGAACGAGTTGGCTTGATTTGGAACTATCAGTTTCACAGCAAGCTTCCCGTCCCCATTGGCTGTTGTACTGATAAATACCTATGGAAAGTCAAGTCTTGTACTACTAAATGACATCTGAACTAGTCACTAGGGTAGCATGGGATTGAAAGAAGCCGCCTACACAAACCTCATCGCAAGGACCTGGGACATCGAAGCATCTCAGTTTCCGGCACTGTCTGTATGCAGCGGAGATATCTCTAAATCACGGGGCGCTGGATCATACGAGCAGAGGGCGCACCAAAAAAACACGTCTTGTCATCTCCTCGGAGTTTTTTTATGTCCTGACTTTTGCATTCGGCACTCATAAATCCTCCGAAAGATGAGACTCGCGCTGGCTAGATGTTCCAGACAGCGCAGACGGCATGCAATTACGCGGGTGAAGAAAACCTCGGGCAATTTTTCCTTCTTTCTTTTCAATCTACCGGGCGGAGGCACCAACTGCTTTCTTTTTCACCGTTCAGCGAGGCTCGGGATGCAGCGTGTCAAAGTCAGAGCAAGTCAGACTCGGATGATGTTTCGTGAGGAGATTTTTGTTATGTCTTGGACCAGCGGAGCCCCGGCGTCGTCTCTGGGCTCTTTACTTCCCATCATGCAGCCCCGTTGCTTCTTTGGGTGATCTAGCTCGTCGTGCTGCTGAGACCGGGAGCGGGCCGCGTCGAAGCTACAACTTGCCCACCAGAGGCTGGAGCAGGCTGAATGCGAAGCAAACGCACGTCAACCCCTTGCCTCGCTTGGCAGAGAAGTTCGACTTCCCAAGTTTCGAGGCATGGCCTGCCGAGACAGCGTTTTCAACTGAAGCTGACGTTCACGTAGCTCGACTCACTGGTCCGAGGTGCATGCATGAGGGGGGGCTCTTGGTCTGGAGGGAGTGCCGTGCGGCAGGACGTTGGAACTACAGGGCAACCCCGAGACGTTTCGTCAGAGGACTCCTTCTGACGATAACCGAAGCATGGTCTCGATGGCGAACCCTCAACGTCGGATCGAAGGGTACATCGGGGACGGGGTGCGGTGTACTGTGTGACCTCATCCGTCGACGAACACCACGGAATCTTACATGTCGCAACGTGCCTACGTGCAGGCGCCATCATGGTTGACTGCATACCTGGCTGTATGTTGGTGCCAGGGTCAGAGAAGAGTACAAACTCCATGGCTCAGGTGAAAGTAGTGCCATAGGTAGTCTACGCAACGTGGGCGTAGACGTCCAATCGTCCTCCAGGAAACCGAGAATCAAGCCAGGTTCAAGCCATGTTTTCTTCTTCTTCTTCAAGATGAGCAACTAACTAACCAACACCTTGTCAGACCCTGCATGCAGCTCGGCTCGGTTGGATAGCTCGGCTGGCTCAACCCGGACCACGGTTTGTCGAAACACGACGATGATACAGAGCCTCTGTCGTAAGCACACATCAGGGGACAGGGAGGGAGGGGGCGTTCCTCGGGAAGTCGGGAAATGATCACCGGTTGATGGTCTAGATGTCATCGCCAGCGAGTCCAGAGCCACGGCACACGCGCAATCCAGAAAGCGTGCGTGCTGAAGGGGAGATGGGAGGATGATGTGTGGTGAGGAGATAAGCGACGTCACGGTGCAGGTCGCCCGCACCATCCAACTTTCCCATCCCACGTTCTTCTGTCTCCCACCCAGCTATTTTTTCCACCGACAGGGGTTTGGCAGAGCGGTCGATCGCGGGAGAGTGCTCATGGCTAGGCAGATTACAGATGCCATGATTACTATGGCTTTCTGCAGGTTTGGGCGCCCTTTGCACAGTGACACTGTGTCACGAAAGTATACCTATGGATTACATTGTGTGCGACGAGGCTGGCGAGCGGGCGTCTGACCCAACGACAGGACCCGTCCGCCTCCCAAAAGCAAGAGAAGAAATCTAGAACCAGGCTAAGGAAAAGACAATTCAAAAGGTTGGAAGGACGATGAGGTGGAGTCATGGACGGGGTGCCAGAAAACAATCTGCTGGCGAAACGTAATGTCTCTGGGATGTCTCTCGCCAGTCCACTGTGTTAGTTCATTGCGGCAAATTTCCAAACAAGAACACTAGCCCACACGGATGCGTCTGGGTGCTGTCGCCGTCCACGACTTTGCGAATGACATCGAGAAATCCTGGCGAATCGACAGCTTAAGCTTGTTTCCCGTGCATTTACCTGTCCTCTGACAAGGCTTCATGGTTGTTCCGTACTGACGTTTGGCATCGTTGGGCGTCTGCGCGTGTGGGGAGGAGGTGCAGGGATGATGTCATGGCCTCCTTCCATTTTGCTTTTTGCTGCGTTTCTTTTGTGGGCCTTTCCTCCGGGCACGGTGCGCCCGGTGCCGGGCCTGACGGGGGAATGCGGAGGCGGAGACGGCACTCTAAGCAGGCTCCACTGGTCCGATCGCCGTTAGGCACCCAGTGCCAGCCGGGGGTGGAGCTCGGGCGTTTCAAATGCATCGAATGAACATGACTTCCGCTCAACAGAATGTTTCGAGAACGGCGCAGTATTGTCATCGTTCCGAACAGTGCATTATCATCTCGCCGCGACTGAGTCGCAACGGACAGAGCGAGACAGTGACATTCGGGTTGTCGCGACAAGTGCAACCCTCGACGTTGGATTATAGCAACTATTTTGTGTTTGCGTTTGCGATTCGTTTCACCTACGGCTCCTCCAAAGCTGGTCATGACGGCATCGAAACAGAGCCAGGAACTGCACCGTTATGCCATTGACAGGAAAATGCAACATGAACGACCCCAATGTTGCGGAACTGAATCAACGGCGTTTGGTAAACCGAAGCCGACGCGTTGCTGGTTGGGCAAAGTCACGGGCGTCGATGCGCCAGCTCCAACTCCTAGCCTGTCTTTGGAAACATTTCATCAGGAAAGCCCCAGCATTGGTGATGGCAGCCTTGTCGACAGCTGAGGTACATCCAAGACAGTGCACGAAAAAAACGAGGCCCAATTTCTTGTCACCAGAGGGCTTGGATGTTGCTGCGCCGTCAGCACTGCAACCTTGTTCGGTCCAGCACAACCGACCAGGCACGCAGCATACTCGTTCGTAGGATCAGGAGGCAGGCCAGCTGCTGCCGTCATGCCCTCGGAAATCTAAAACTGGTCGATTAGATGGAAGGCGCAGCTTTCTGCAGAGAGGGCTGATGGGACGGCTGTCTTCCTTCCTGCGAGGGTCCCTACCGCAGGCGCCCGTGAGAGCGCGCGCAGCCGACGAACGCCTCGTTTGTTCCTATATGCGGCTGTGTGCGCGAGTGCGAGAGGCTTTAGGCAACTGTAGGTCGTCCTGGTGATGCCTACGGCGTCAGGTCGTCCTCCCAGCTGACTACATCTCCTAGACTGGCATAAAGAAGCATCATTTCCACAGGAGGGAACCTCGATGCAGAAGCTCATGTTTGCCTGCGCTCGAAGGAAGCGTTCATCTCCCCTTTCTTAGTTTGATACTTGACAGAATGGGGAGATTGATGACAAGGCCCCAAATCTCAGCCCAGCCCAGACCGGTGGGCTGCGCCACATTCGTGGGGATCAGGCAGGCGAAATAAGAACTTGGCCGACAGTCAACCAAACAATCACCTCGGATTGTCCTCAAAAGTACGGTCTTGGTAGATGTAATCTGTCAGAACCTTGTCAGAATAGAAACATTGGGGGAGGCGACAAAGTCGGGAAATTTGCCTGATTCAAGGTCGACTTTCATTTGATTTGGGGCATGTGTTTGGAGATGTCAAAAGTACGACCCGTTTTTGCATAGCCCCAACATCGGATCTGAACCGACGAGCTGACGTCCCATATTTGGCTCGTTTTGTTCAGCCCCTGCACACGATCTAATGTCAGCATCCGAACGAAAAGACGAAAGAAACAAAAGCTAATCGATCCACAAGCGAGGAACAGAGTACTTTGGCCGCACAATCTTCAGCCGCGAAGATCGGACAACTTAGCGATGGCAGAGTTGGGAGTCGGGGGTGTCGGTCTCATTGGATGACGGCCCCACCCCGCCCGCCACCGGTGCCGTACGACACGCGCCCCCGATGGAAGCTCAGAATAATCCAGTGACTCTGGGATCGAGTGGGGTGCGGCCCAGAGGTATCCCGTGCTATTCTGGCTGTTGGTGGTGACGGCGCTGCCATGTGCAGGCATTGAAACGGCAACGCCGTGGCACATCATGTAGCACATGCTGAAGTTGTGATACAGCGCCCATAGCGCCCGCCCAAACCCATCCTATGGTTCAAGACGGCTCGGGCAGCGGCAACGACATGAGACGGGCGGGCCGCTGGATAGGAGATATTACGTCCGATTATGAGCATGTGAGAGATGGGATGGAAGTGGAAGAAGGGGCTGCTTTTGCCATGCTCCCGAGCAGATCTCTTGTTTCCAGTCCATGACCACACGTTGCAGCAAGTGTGTCATTCTCCGGATCCCGCGTCGATCGTACGGAGCCCAGCACGGCGGTTGTGTTCGTTGGCGGTTCGCCAGGCCACAGCGAGGAGTTTGGCAGACTCAGCTCCCGAGAATTGGCAGTGAAGTGGCCGGGCAGCCATGCGTCGCTTTCTTGGAGAAGAAACCATCGGAGAGGATACCTTGCAGGACGGATGAGGCCTCGTGCGGACCCTGCAAGTACATGGACACAGTGAGCGATGATGACCACTCACATCAGCCGCCGATCGTCGGACGTTGACACTGTGGAGGCGAGGTTCTCAACGCAAACCACAATCAACGACAGCGAAGACCTCCCTGCGTACTTCGCAGAGCGCCGCAAGCGCTGACCGTTTGGCACGCGGACCAGAAGAAAGCCTTTGTCGAGGACGGAACAGCTTGTCTGAGACACTCGTCCCTTGGAATGCGAGGCTCTGAGAGGCAACCGTCTTGCTCTCTCCCCGTCTTTTTCTTTTCCCTTCTGTGCTCCTGGCATTCCATCGTGATCGCAGGCGGAAAAAAATGTGAAGACGGCCAAGGGTGACAATTTTAGAAGCTTGGACCGATCAGGGCCATACCGCAACGGGCCTAGCCTAATATCGTATGTGTGTTGGCGTGCTGGCACCTCTGTGGCTGGAATTCTGAGGCTGTCGTGATGCTGACCGCTGAGTGGCCCGTTGAGCAACGTTTACTTGAATCAAGCGGCAGAAGGTGGTCCGTGATCTCCAGCGAAATGCGACTGTGGGGGTGCCAGGCCAAGATGGTCTGGGTATCTCGGCCGCGACATGTCCACTCGAGCCACTTCTAGTGGGTTCGCTAGAAATGGGCGAGGCCGGCTAGTCTTACTGTGAGGGACTTGGGAGACTTGAGAATGCAACCTGACGAGCCTGTTTGGCGGGTATCTGTCAAGAAGACGGCAGAGGGTGGCAGAGACAGTCGGTCTGAGCCTCCTCGGCATAGGTGGTAGCCGAAGGACCGTTGCAGCTGAACGGAAGGGAACGTCTCGAAGGAATGGAAGAAAAAGAACGTTCCGAGGCAAGGGATGTCAGCAAGCGAGCCCTCAGCCTGCGAGCCCGCAAGCCCACCGTCGACCATGCTCGGAGGTGGCCCGTTCGGTATTGTTGAGCCAGTCCTAGGCAGACAGCTGAAGGGCAAGGCCCCGCGCCGTAGACGAAAAGAGGACAATGGGTATGCATCCGTGGTGCTGGATTTCATCGCATCTTTCGAGCCCCCACTGAGGGTTCCCATGTCAAATTAACGTCTGCCGGTGTCAGGTAGCCGACAGCACATGGGCCGATATATGGGTAAAAATGCGCCGCAACTGACAAGAAGGACCCTCTTCTCATTCCGAATCCTGATTGATGACCTGTTGACGACTCGCCCGCCAAGCGCGGCGATGGGCCTAGCAGTTCGTATCACATCGCATATTGTTCTTGCTGCGCTGCGGCAAACATGCGCGGTGTCACTACAGATACTGCCGGAGCGGACTCCTTGGCACAAATCGCAACAACAATGCCGACGGCGGCACAACTTGCACTGTGCGCCGGGCACCCGGCCAAAGACGGATCACCGTACGGCGTTGTATCTGTACTGCTGCGGATGCCCGAACGGGTGCCAGTGCCTTGTTCCGATCGTTGTCCGGATCACCTCTCCAGGTCTCGCGTGCAAGAGCGACACTCTGTGCTCGCAGGAATCTCGAAACGAATCGCCATGCGGATACAGGGCTTCGTTACGGCATAATGAAGCACTTAAGACGTCAAGTGCGTTTGGGTTGGGGGCATGCCCAAAAGACTGATAAGCTTGTCTCGTCCCCGGAGGCTTGTGTTTGTGCGTTTGCGCATCCCCAGGCTTTAAATGACAGCTCTCGTCCAGTGACAGGCCTCAGCGCACACAGACTCGAGCTCTTGGGCGAATGACCGTCTTCCAGTCTTGACAATCTCTGTCGCAGCACATCAGACGAACGACAGGGGCTGCCCGTTCTCAGGGCCGTGACTGGCCCAAACACCCTCGTCGCTGGAACTCGGCAAGCTCTCGACGAAACAGAGAAAAGCGGCGACTTGACCCTTAAACTCACTGGCGCACCTGAAGTTTGAGATTGTTTCTCAGACGGGCAAGGCGCCTGCAGGGAGCAAAGAAACATCTCCTCTCTCGCGTGCGATGAGATGCAAGGGCGAGCCTTGCGCCAGCTTTTGAACCGGTGGGCCCTACCACAATCTTCGTGTGGGGGTGTGACACTATTTGAAAACACTGTTTAAGCCACATTTACAGTGCCTTGCGCCAGCTTCGCCTCGCCATCCGAGGAAACGCTGATCGTCAATCGAGGAGACCGATGGTGAGTGCTCATGCTTCACCACATGTGCTATGTGGACAGGGCAAACTGAGTTGCAATGGCCCGACGCCAGTACGAGCCAAAAGTCGGTCTGGGACCCAATCGCCAAAGGCAAAGAGAAAAGACTGCATCTGGCACACTGGGGATATGGCGGAGAAGAAGAACTGGAACTGCCCGCCAAAATCTCATGTTCACGATCTGATTCGTGCGTCCCGCTGTGCTTCTGCCGACCCAACGTGGTGTCACTTTGCCGATGCGACGGTGACAGGTCGACATGTTCTTTACTTCCGGTGAGGCATAGCGCTTTTGCCTCTCCCATTTCTCGCACTTGCATCAACACCGCTGCACGGTGCAGCAGGTACCAGGCCAGATTGCGGCCAGAGAAGTGGTCGGCTGCGCATGGCAGGGCAGCTTCCAACGCACGATGAATCCCGTGCAGCTTCCACCACCTTCATTGTGTTCCGAGGCCACATGATGTTGCGGAGGCGGTAAAGCGTTGTCAATGAGCTGCACATCAGTTGTTGTCGATGTTGATGTTGGTATCCCGCCCGCCGTTCCTGGCCAACGACTCAGTTGAGGTGTCGCGAAATCGTATTTGTATCCCTCCACTCAACCCCTTCATGTCAGCGAACAGATTGCAGCTTGATTGCGTCCGATATGATATCTCTTGTGGTGGTTATCATCTTCATCTAAGCGCTGCGCGTATTCCCAGCGCTTCGAAAGTTCTGGTGGGTTCGGGCTGCCCGTGAACCATGGCCCTGTCCTGGGCGACCACAACCAAGCATTTTGGCTTGGTCGGACCACGGGTTCGCGTTGCTTTTTTATTTTCTGGCATATGCGTAAAAGCAGACATATTCAGGGCTGCCAAGGGCGGAGGGTCTCCCCCAGGCGGGCCCCTTGGAAAGTAGCTCGTGCTCTGCAGACTCTGGAGTTCGCGGAGTAGCAGTCCGATATGGTTGTCGCCGTGAGCCCGAAAGACCGGACTTTGTTTCTCCCTTTGCTCGGCCGGATCGAGTTGCCATTGCCCTTCCCTCCCTTAGAGTTCCAGGCGGGAGCAAGACCATCCGTTGGGTTGCATGAGAACTCTGATGGCCGTTTTCATGCGGGCGGAAAAAAGGGCCCCTAACACAGAAAAGACGAGCAGCGTTAGGCTCCGACGGCCGTTTCTGGTCGTCCGACAGAGGGCGGTTGACGGCGGCCCCTAACACGGCAAAGGGGCGTTGGGCCCAATCAGCCGTCTGGAGGCCCTACCAAAGAAGAGATGCTCCAATCACGCGGTGGGAGTTTTGGAGGGGAGGAAGACGCTTGCGTTCTGGTTGTCCCTTGGGCTAACAAGGCTTGTCTTGTCTTTCGTCGCCGTTGAGTCACCCAAGGCCTTTTCTCCTTGGACAGGCCCCCAACCCCTGCCACCGCCTCGTCTGGTGGTGTGGAGTTGCTGCTGTCGCCGTGGGTGTGACCAACCACCCCGGCCAACCATGAGCGGCGAGATGTGGACTTTTTGGCGCTGGGGGACGTCGTTCAGCAGGGAAACCGAACGAGGCTCATGATGGATGACGAAGAATCCCTCAGCAGGCTGTCAACCGTGTCGACATGCCTCATTGTGGCTATGGGGATGCCATGAAAGGAGCGGAGGGCATGATCTGTACCACGGCAGTCAGAGACCTGCCACCGAAAGCCATTCGAAGTAAGATGCATCGGCCTGATCGTTTGACCAGATGACGGGCTGCCTGATGAATGCCGACAAACTTTCCACACTCGTTCCTCCCTCCAATCCACGGCATCGGGAGAGACACTGTCACGGCGTTTGCGAGTGCCGCTCCCACACCTCCGGGTTTGGTCGCTTTCGTCTCTCGTCAGTTTCTCGTCCCCGCGTGGTCTTGGGTTCGCAGGGCGCTCCAAGACTAAGAGCGCCATCATCCACGGAGGCGACGGCGAGAGCAGACCCCCCGTCTCGACTCTGGGGACGAGGTCAAATCGAAGCGCCACATTGCCAGAGTGCATGTAAACCGACACTCGGTGGTGATGGGGAGAGAGACTGGTGGTCGCTGCCAGTCGGTGGCATCTTTTACATGAAACACCACACTTTAGAGGCAATCCTCTACGCATCGCATTCTCCGTGTCGATACAGACGGCCAAGGCTCAAGGCGCCCTCCTGGCGTTGAGGACGAATTAGCGTGTGGAGCTGTAGATTGTGCACTCATGATGAAGGGGTGTTGTGTGAGGTGTGTGGTGGATGGTGTGTCTGGGATGTAGGGTGGGTGTGTGGGTGTGTCTGTCGATGGCTGTCGTTGTCGTTGTCGTGTGGGAGAGCAGCGAACACAGAGAGGGTGGCCGTCATTGTGCACTCGACGTGAGTTTTTTTTGTGGTGCAGACACCCCCAGCACTGGTGGCAGGGGAGTGTGGGCTGGAGTCCTATGTACGTACCTCACTCATCTCGCAGACAGGAGGGACCGACCACCCGCCCCTGCCTCCTGGCCACTGTGCCAGCCGAGCGCCATCACACTGTGGTCCCTGTACCCTTGAGACCCGCCCAGAGCAGGACCTGACCAGGATCGGGACTAGGGCAGGGATTGGTGGGCCAGGACCAGGACTAGGACTGGGACCAGGGAAAGAGCGCCAGGCCCAGGTGCAAGTGCGAGGTGTGCAAAGTGCAGGAGCAGAGTGCAAAGTGGGATGCTCCTGATGGCTTGTCCGCCTGTCTGTCTATCTGGCGCCGTGCAGTTGGCATCTGTGCAGAAATGGCCCCAGCACCCGGCCTCTTCCTGTCCCCTTGCAACCTATTTACACATATGGAGCCCCCATGCCCCCATTCGAGCTCGGTCGCCTGTAGGTATCCATATGCAAGACAAAGCCAGACCGACTCGTCCATTAAAATATCTTCGCTTGCCCTCTTCCTCCTACAGACGACTGCTTCCTCTGGGACTTTTTCTTTCCTCTCCAAGATCACTATCCAACCTTGTGTACAACGGCAGAAGAGTCTGGTCACTTACACGCACACACACCTCTTGCTGTAGATCAGCTGCCCGTCACGACTGAAACCGCCCCGTCTTAGATTTCCTCGAGGGAGATCGAGAATACCGTCACCTACACACCATGTCTCTGGCCGGCCAGACTATGCCCGCTAGGGAGTCGGTGCATTCCAACCGGGAACAGGTGGCTACCGGCCTGGAGGAACAGAAGAATCAGCAACAGTCGCAAAGGACGTCTTATAGAGATTCGCTCCCAAACGCCCCGCGACCTCCCGTCTACTCTGACGACGCCGATAACGAGAACGAGACCGCGAAGATGTACGGCGAATACTACGACGACATGATGGGCCAGTCCCCCAAGAAGACCCAGCCCCAGCAACAACCAGTACCCGCTCTACCCGCCAAGAGCTCACTGCGAGCCTCGAGACTGCTCGATGGCATGGCACTCAAGATTGTCACCAACCAGCCCAACAACCTGTCCCAGGCTCCCCAAGAGGTCTACCTCTCCTCAGAAGAGGAGGCCTCTTCTTCTGCCGACGAGTTCTCAGACTACGACTACGAGTCGGACAGTGCAGAGTCGGCCGAGTCTCCTGTAAGGAGGAAGAGCCACGAGGACACCGCCCGCGTCGTCTCTGTTGTCTACGCCGGCAAGCCTTCCATTATCGACCTTCCCTCCACCAGAAGGTCTGCCTCTCCCGAGTCGATCGAGTCCCGACCCTCCAGCCGCATGGTCAACTCGTCAACAGCACCGTCGTTGCGCAGGATGTCTACTGCCTCGACCAGCGCCTCTTCCTACTCGCCCATCTCCCACCCACCCCGGTCCAGCAGCATGATGATTACCAGCAGCATGCTGCCCAAGGAGCGCCCGTCCTTCCTGAGCATCGACCCGTGTGCCAGCAAAACCTACGAGGAGCGGGCCGTGGAGGAGCAACACGTCGAGGTCGAGCGCCCGGAGAGGCCCAAGACCCCGACCTCTGCGCTGTTCAGGAGGACACTGAGCATTGTGCGGAAGCGCAGCCGTCCCCAACTGCGAGACCTGGCTGCCAACAACTCCTCGCGAGACCAACTGTCCTCTCCTTCGCTTCAACATCTTCCTCTGAGCGCCAACTCTCTGAGCACCAACTCGGACATCAAGGAGGAGCCCGAGCAGTCACTCAAGACCCCCAACAGCCCCTGGCCCACCATCAGCTACCATGAGATCATGCGGGCGGCCAAGAAGAACTCGCAAACCAACCAGCCCCCGACCCCCTCGACCGCGAGTATGCAGTCGCCAGTATCACCGGCCGGCAACACGAGGAGCCGTATCCTCAGCGGCCTCGCCAACCGGAGGAAGAGCATCAAGATCGGCTAGTCGCCGTTCGCCAACCAAAAACCAAAAAAACAAGAAATCAACCAAAAAAAGACACCACACGGCAGGAATTCGTGCTTGAAACATTTTGCATTCGGTTTGGGAATTTGTTTTGCATGCACGGCGCACCAACGGGGACTGGAACGGGATCACGGCGTTACACACTGACCCGCGGCCACGGGCAGGCATGAGGAATCAAGGGAATTCGGGTTTGGCCAACACTCCTTTCTACAATTGGCGACAGGTTACGATGGAACGATTTTCTTTGAGTGTAAACGGATCGAGTAATGTGTAAAGGCGGGGAGGACACAACACACGGAAGCGGGCAGGAGCTGCACACAATGGATTGTGTGGCCATGTATCAAATGGGTGGCACTGTTGAGACTGAGACCACACCGCGGCCGAATCGGCACCCGCGAGACACTGCCTTAGGGGCGTGGCCGAGTAGACATCAAATGATACCAACAAGTTCTATTTGTTCAAACATGACATTCCACCGCTCCCGTGATTTTGTGACTGATGATGATACCTCTACGAAAGTGCCGACAGAGCGCCAACCGGCAGTCCAACGCGACGCAGCTCGGTCCGTCTGATTTCAGCCTTTCAGTTTCGGCCTCCAACACGTCTTCGGTGCGACGCTGTAAACTCGCAACACCCGGCTTCATCATGAGTTACGCCTCGCGGCCAACATCCCCCTCCGCACTTTTGGACCCTGCGTCTTCTAAATCTGGTGATTTACATAGTACTTCGCCAGGGAGGGGTCCGATCAAGTCGCCATCGACTATTGTCCGGCCGTCTATATGTGGTGTGTCTAACACCGTTTTCTCTTCTTAAAGTGATTGCGTTGGTTAGAGTGCGGCTGGATTTAGAAGGGGGGGCACGTCAGTTGGACAAGGCCAGGCCGGCGTCCGTGCTCCGCCTCGGTCTTCCAGTTCGTCAGAGGTTCGCCAATGCCAGACGGGAGGCAAATAAAGAGAGTTGATCTGCCTGGCTGGCTGGCAGGATTCTTGAGCCCCCGGCCCCCCGACCTTTCGACCAACCCCCAAAAAGGATCTCAGAGGCGATTGCCTAAAGAGTCTTTGGGGACGGGATGGAGATGCTAAAAAAAATCATGAGGCTGTCCGCGGGTACTCTTTTTCTTGGTCACCTTGGTTGTGGCACCCCGGGCGCGAGGTACGTAAGTGCCGTTCGTTCCCCCATTGAGATAAGGCATCATGTTCTTTATCACAATCAGGTAAAGTGGGAGACGACGGAAACGGATGGCAGTGGGTATATTGATTTTTTTTCTTTCTCTCTTCAACTCCTCCCCCCTGCGAAGCGAGGAGTTGCGGTGGACGAGGCGAGGAGAAAAAAAAAGGACAACCAAGAAACCACCCTGGTCGAATTGGGATCCAATGCAGGAACACGTTGTCTTTGAACCGGCCGCCTCGCGCAGGGCAAAGTCGAGCTTTTCGCGGTTCTGCGCAAGTGGGACATCCAGTCCAAATGCGGCCAGCCGAAGAAGCTCTTCCCTCCACCGCCGCTGTTATCCGCGCGAGGCGCCTTTTTTTCCTTTTTTTTTTCTTTGGTTGCCGACCACAGCGGCCAGTTTTGGTGGAGTGTGACATGCCTTGCGCGCAGGTCACTTGCCGCGATGTTTTCTTTTTTGATCATTGGGGGCTTTGAATGACTTGCATTTACTTGCATCACCTGGGGGAGGAACCTGGAGGGGACTTTCGCTAGCGAATGACGCACACACGTTCT
Organism: Colletotrichum tropicicola; assembly: GCA_025962755.1. Taxonomy (NCBI): domain Eukaryota; kingdom Fungi; phylum Ascomycota; class Sordariomycetes; order Glomerellales; family Glomerellaceae; genus Colletotrichum; species Colletotrichum tropicicola. The sequence goes on along the minus strand of JAOWMA010000170.1, from coordinate 57,011 downwards.
GTTGGGAGGCCGGGACTTGAGGGAAGCAGATAGATAGACACTGTTTCTGCGATCCCTTGGGATCATGACCAGAAACAGACGACCGGTGACAGCAGCCAAGGAGGCTGGAGGTTTGGCAAGGCAGTTTCCTAGCCGTGCTCTGAGGACTTGAGCTACACGGTGCGTGCCTAACGCGAAAGTGGTTGCAGCAGAGACCTGTTGGTCGGGACCAGGTGTATGTGTGTGCTCAGGTCTCGAAAATCGCAGTCGTCATTCGTCATTCGGCAACGATTCACTGCGCAGGGAGAGACAAACCCAGCCAACCAACCAACAGACCATGCATCCCACGCCACTGCCGGGCACGACTTTCTGTTCCCACCATCTCGGAATCGGGGCGGCGATGGAGAGACGCAGCGTAGCATCCACTGCGGTCAGACTTTCGCAGAGACAGTTGCACTTTTTGGGACCAAAGGGCGGGCTCGGCCATGGTTCCCTTTTTGCGATGCCCTTCTAGCCGCGATGCGTCGCGGCGGCTGGCTACCACCAGCACCACCATCTATCAACCTGAACAGAAACCAAAGGCAAACCAAACTCCATCAATCCCGGTAGGAATCGCACGTGCGTGGGTAATAAGATGGTAAGGTTGTACGTGTAAGGTATCGTCCGCTACGCCCTCGACGTCCTTGCTGAATGTAACTCTCCCAACGCCGCGCCGCGTGGGTTGTGGGGAGGAGCCCAAGAGGGACGCGAGCGCGGGCAAGGGTCTGGCTTGTTCGCATTCAGCTCTTTGGGGCTCGCAATTAAGGAACGGGTGGTATGCGACGAGGGCTGTGCCGGGACACACCTTGGAAGCAGGAGGAGGTATACCACCGGCGGTCGCATCATATCACAGCACCTCCCATTTCCAGGTCGCGGCATCGGGGGGAGGGTGTGCCTGTCTGCGGCGGCGATGGCGACGGCCGGCCGGAGTCTGGGCTTCGACGGGCTTGCGGGCTGGTGCGGGACTCCCGTTGGGGGGTTATGCGGGGCTCGGGACGGCCGCGTCTCTGATGCTTTCGGGGGGGGGGGGGGGGCGGCCTCCACTCTGCACTTTGGAGATTCCTGCACTGTACTTTGCGGGTATCGATGTTGTTCAACGCGAGCGCGTGTGAAAAATAGAAAGTATACGTTTTTCTTGTAAACATTACCTAGTTTATCCAAGACAGACCACGCCATGGGGCGAGTTGGTTTCGATGTTTCTAGGATACGAACTAATAACTATTTTCTGGGCCAACACCACCAACGGCGGAGCACAGGACACACAGGGCGTGGGGCAATCTGCACCGTACAGGCCGGCGCGGGATCGGGAATGCAACTGTCAGTCCTGCCAACTGCCACGGAGGGCGGTTGGTTGCAAGTGTGCAACTTGGCTTGCCTTGCTGCCGCTGCTGTGCGACGTTGAACCTCATTGGCCCCGCCGGCTTCGGTATTCTGAACGTCGTCTTTGTCTGCCTAGCACCAGTAGTCAATGTCACGGGAACGGGGTTGGCGGGCGATGATCACGGCGGTGACGTTGGACCCGAGTCTCACCTCTGGGCCGAGAGGGTTGCATGCGGTTTTCCTCATCTCGCGGGAGATTGTCCAGACTTGACACTAAGTTGGGTAGGTAGCCTACTACCTACCTACCTTGCCTGCGCAAAGAGGATGCCCGCACGCCCGCCATGTGCCGTGGCTGACGGGAATACATTCCCGTGCCTGGAGGCACATAGTAGGTTCTGGTGATCTGCCCAACCTTCATCTTACACGTTTCGACACGTGTGCACGGCGGCAAGTTTTCACAACGCAAATCCACAAGGGGGCGGGTTCCGTTGATTCCACCGTCCCGGGAACAACCCGCCGGCTTCGGTCGTTTGGAGACCTGGACGGTGTGCGGGACGGGGAATTTTTCTGCGCCTCGCAAGGTCGATCCCGGCCCCGGTGTTAGATTGAGGGCGTGGTGTTTCTTCGAGGCCAAACGCGTGTTTACTGGTGTTTCTCTGTTATTCGTTTGCACCGGGCGGGATCTCGTGCACCTAAAAAAAGACGTGCTCTCGTCTCGTCATGTCATGCGGGCGGGACGAAGCGCGTCGCCCGATATCAGACGCGTGATATCGGTCATGGAGCCCGCACGCAGCTGAGTCGCGGCGGCAGCAGCCAGCACGTGTGTTTAAGCTTTGGGGCGGGCGAGCTGCGGGCGGGTTTCCCGGCTCTATCTCAAACACCTCGTCATCTTTCTTTAGAAGGAGTGCAATATATCATCGTCACCAGGCCACACCACCATCCCAATCCCAGACTCGACGTCTGCCATGGGCATGGTGGGAGAGCACCTTGCGGGCGGCGGGATACTTGGCAGCCCGGCCCATGATTTCCGCTCGGCTTTCCCGCAATTTTAACTACGCTGCAGACGACCCAGACTATTCCTAGCGTCGGGGTCCATCGCTGTCGCAATCAACCGCAATCAACATGAATCACAAATCTCTCTGCCTCAGCCTTAGCCCGGCGGCGGCGGCAGCGACGGCGGTGGGGAGGAAGGGAATTTCGTGATCGCACGATTCCCAAAGTGGCAGGACTAGAATAGCTGTGCGAACCGGTCCGTGAGCTTCTAGCTCAGACTCTGCTCATTTAATCTCGAGACTCGAGAGTACTCACTAGCAGGTATTATTACCTTATGCAAACGGCCATCTACCAACAAGTAGTGCAATTGAGGCTCCGACACGTGTGTCCTTAGTCAGTGGCAGCATCGGGAGGGCAGAGATGAAGGGCAGCGTCTTGGCGCCGTGCGAGGTAGACTCCGATCCGCGGCTCGGCCGGGGGTTTCGCAGAGGTAGTGCGGTCCTCGAAGATGAGGTTCCATCGGTCCATCGGTCCATCGGCCAGAATGCTACCATCGCGGTCGTCGTCGCCACCACCACCTCACACCGCTACACCGCGCCCCAGCAGGCGCGGCAGGGAGGGCGGAATTGAGATGCTCGAGAGGGAGATCGCTGACGACTCGGGAGCGTGCGCGAGTGTCTTTGATTCCGTCATGTCACATCATGTTGGGGGAGCAATGATCATCGTCGCCTGCGCTTTGACGAGACCCTCCATCGTGGGGGAGTTGGGGATCCGATGGCCTGCTGCGCGCGTGGCCTTGCGCTGCGGCTCGTCGAGTCAAAATTTGCTCGAGTCAAGGCTCTCTGCGATCGCCATCCCCATCCCGCAGGTCAACAAGTCGGGTGAGTGGGTGAGCCTCGCGGCCATTGTCCGTGAGCTTTGCAGCTGTCAGCCGTCAGAGTGTCCCATCATGACCTCCCGGTAGGATTCGCGGTGGGAGGACTCGGACGGGCCAACAGACTTACACCGACGCTCCGGCCAATTGGTGACGGGCTGCGGACGGTGTTGGACGCAGATGACCTTTTCAACGGCCCGACAGGAGCAGTAGCCAGCATCATCTCACTGCAACCGCCAAAGTAAGCGACCCCCAACTCCGGCGCCTTCGTTGACAGCTGTGTCTGTCTCTCGTACTCTGTTCTGTCGAATGCGCGCTTTCTCACGAGTTGCGTCTCCCCCCCGGTTGGCAGTTTCTCGCCATTTCTTTTTCTGTCAGCCGTCAAAACGTCGTTACCGCAGATACACCGACCCCTTATCCCTGCTTTGGAGCCGTCCAGGGGGGGGGGCGGGTAAGAGGGCCACACAGTGAGGGCCAAGAGCCCACCGAGGTACGGGCCCCGTACAGTGCACTCGGCTCAGCGACGTGGATCTACGATATCGGGGTCGGGGGGCCGGTTGTTGAGATGGTCGTGAAGTTGTGCAAAGAGAAGGCGCGTGGCTCGTTCGGGCGGCAGTCCCTGTCGTTGCTCATTTCGCTTTTTTTGGTGGTGGTTCTACCTGCGACGACGACCCCCCAGAGAGATGCATGTGGGGTTCAGGTCAGCCGCCTTGGGGCCTGGGCAGCCCCTGCAGCGATTGCAGTCACGAGCAGCGGCCAGGACGTGGCGGTTCTGAGCCTCTGAGTGGTTGTAATTGTGTCCCAGTCGCTGTGGCAGACGAGGTCAGAAGGTGACAGCCGTACCTTACCTTGTGGATACCTAAGGTGCCTAGGTACCTACCTTACCTCGCCAATCCTGCGTGCTCTTTCTGTACCTGCAGCTAATGCACCTGCACAACCCGCTCCTGCACCCGCACCTGCACTCGTCCTCCACTCATTTCCTCCCCAGCCCGTTTCAGTTTCATCTTCATCTCGTCGTCGTTCGACTCTATCTATTTCATCTATTTCCTTCCCGTCGCGATGCTCAAAAGAGTAACTCATCCTGGCCGCCCGTCTCCATTCCATCTGCACGACATTGCCGACAAGGAAACACACTCGTGGGCAATGACACGACCTGCGATATCCCAGTCGCCGAGGAGCCCGCGCACCTCGTCTCCATCTCTGTCTCGCTCTCTCTCTCTCTTGTCATCGTCACTCGGCCGAGGTCCCGAAGCCAAAGCGACACTGCCGGGGCAACATGGAGAACAAAGAGCTCATGCGGAGCACCGCACACGGGCCCGGCGGAAAATCTCGAGAGTCGAAACATAATCAGCCAATGTCGCCCTGTGCATCACATAAACTCGTCCACACGGGGACCACCAATCATCTCGTCAAGCGGGCTTCACTCCATTGCCGGCTCCGTCCCGTCATGTCAGCCTTGCATGCATCCACCGACGGCTACGACCATGACAAGGTCCAAGACGAGGGCGAGAAAGGGACGCTCCGAAGCCCTCCAAGCCCTCCCCCGTCCAGCCTCGGCCAGTGCGTCCCCATCCGGACCTGCATCTCCTCTCCCCTGCAAACGGCCAAAAATGCCACGCCTCCACCAAGAAGAGAGAAAGGGGGAGGCAAGAAAGAAGAAAAAGCCGAATGGCGAATGGCGAAAAGGGGTTTGCATTCGGTACCAAGCAAACGAACACCCGCCGTATCCCCCCCATCCTGTGGTTTTTTGGGCTTCCCTGCCGTCTTAATGTTGTGCTGTTAAGATCGTCCTCCGACGGAATGCTGCATATCGCCGACCGGATAGGCCAGTCTGACCCTCCACTCCACCCCTCCGGCTCGTCAGCGCTGCACCTATCAGCGTCCGCGCCGGCCTGCCCTCCGTCCTCCGGACCTGCCCCTCGCAACCGCCGGTCCACAGAGTGGGGACCCCGTCTCCGATTTCTCAACCTCTCCTCCCGTTTCCCCTATTCGCACCTCTGACACCACCACGCCCATCATCACTACCAACGGGCCTCCGGCGCACACGCTACCTCCTTAGCCTCATTGCGACCGCCCGCCAACAAGCCCTCATCAAGCCATGGAGAGGGTACATGTCCCAAGCCTCCCCCCCAACTGTGTGTACTGTGTGCGCATTACGCCCCTTTTGGACAAGGAGCCATGCTGCTAGCCTCACGCCCGTCACCAGGTGCAACGCCCGCGACCGAGGCGTTCAGAAAACCCGCACCAGAAGAGCCGCTTTAAAACTTTTCGACGCAAGCATCCAAACCTGCAGGCCACCACCACGCCCCTAGGTCGCCAGCTACAGCTAAGCTTACCGCCCATTTCAACCCCTTCTTCCTATCCGGCGACTTGCAGAAGCTCTAAAGCTGCTTTCGGGGATGCAGCCAACGACCCAATTCCAACCCAGTTTCCTAGCCAGCCTCCTTCGACCTCAGCTTCTAGCCTCACCAGTCTTTTCTCTTCCACGCGTCGACGCAGTCTCCGGACCAGACGCTGCAGCGGCAGCCAAGACTGCGCACGCGTCGTGGCTGGGGTTGACCACCATTTCTCGCGTGATTAAATGGCTGGGAACAGAAGCATCCTTTGAGCACGACGTGCGCAAGGTTTCCAGGTAACCGGATGCTGGGAAATGGGCAGAGCGCTTGCCTCGGAACGGGGACCTGTCGGCTCCGGACAAAGCGTTGGATACGGGAGATGAGCCATGCCCTCGTGCCCTTTGCCGTCATCTCCCGTTTGCCCACATCGTGGAGATAACATGACGCCGATCGAGACCAGCTCGAAGCCGTCGTCACCAGCCACCCGGTCCGAGCCCTGAGCCTCTGCGCGGCCGAGCTCAGCCAACTCATCAAAGTTGGGATGGCACCTCTGACAAGGCTGCCAGAGGTCGCCAGAATCCCGAAAAGGGTGTTAGCGTGCGCAAAGACATGCGCCACGGGGCTCCTCGTGGCGCGGGGCCATCCCATATTAATCAACACCCCTCATCCAAGATCCGAGCGCTCCCTCCAAAGGCCCGGAGGCTGGACTTGATCCAGCAAACCGTCGGCGCGGGAAGGATGCTACGTCGGATCCGGGCTCGAGGGAGCACGCACAGCGGGCGGCGGGCGGCGGACGACGGAAATGAGCTGTCGCGCGCCCGCGGTCTGCGAAGACATGTTGTGGATGCCTAGTGATGGAGAGTAGATTGAAACCTCCATGGCGTTTACCTCATCCCGATGAGGTGTTTGCCTACCCACCCGTCCGGGAGCAAGGGGGTATGCTAGCTTGAGCCTCATGGACAGAGCAAACGGTTTTTTCTCGACTGGATAGGGCTCAAACAAGCCCAATAACCCGGGTCGCGATTTCGAAACACCCTTGCCGTTTTTCATCTGCAGGCCCAAGTTCCTCATCAACGGGCCTGTAGGGTGAGTCTCGCAGCATCACGATGTCAACGTCCGCTAAGACTCAAGTTACGTAAATCCGTGGCTTTCGGAAGAGCCGTTATTCTGTTTTGGTCAAGTTTGAACACTTGGGCCAGACTTCAAACCCTCAAACCAGCAATTATCAGCCTACGTGATGTCCCGAGTGTCGCGGTTGAAACATCTCGTCGGCTTGGGCGCCCGTTTCTGCTCGAACCGTCTTACAAAGCGTGATGCCGTCTCCCCAAAGAGGCACAAATCCAGTGGTTTACACGACGTTTGGGCCCTGAAGCGTAATGCCCTCAAACATGCCTTGACAGTCACGATTTCAGGATGGCATCGTCAGTCGGGAGCTACCGGTCGTTGCAGCGGCCGCGATGTGCGCCCAGACTCACCAGTTCCTTCCCGAGCGGGAAACTAAACTACAGTGTGCAGGATCGCAACCCAGTGAGACAGGAAGCTTTGAGCCAGCCGTCGCTCACGGGCGCTCTTGTCATCAGCATCTTACTCTTGCACTGACTCTCTTCATATCAACGAGATGGCACTGGTGGAGCCGGGTCCAAGTCACGGAGGCGGGCGGGCGGGCGGGATTCCTGACCGAACTCAACATTGACCTCGAGCTTTCAACTTTTGCTCTGTGTTGTCATTTGCGGGCACTCGGACGAGCGGGGGCACTGACGCTCGACGGGCGACAATTTTCCTACTCGGTAGGTAAGCAGACGTGACTCGCTTCCCAAGAAGCCAGTGAGGCCATCACACCTGTCGAGGAGCACGGGTGACCAACCACGCGGGATCGGGGACGTGCGTGCACTAACCTGCCGTCTCGCTCTCCATCTCGCTCGTCTACCTGGCGCGGCAAGCCATACGAACTGACCGCGTCGCTTGCAATCTGCCATATTGTGCTGTCGCTGCGTCCAGATCTCCCGACGGTGCTCAGATGTGCGGGTGTGACTCCTAGACAGGCTGACTGGCAGACACACCCTTACCCGTCGCCTGAAGCCATCGCGGGAACCCGGACCAGGGGGCCGCACCCCGAAGGCTAGGTGTCTTGTTTGATGGGGTCCTCGTCGATGCGTCGGGATGCAAACCGATGGTGTTTTGTTGGGACACTCCATCGGGTCCAGATCGCTGGAGACTTTGTTCCGGGCCCGAGGTCCTGGGTGAGACGACTAGGCGGCTCATGTGGGTTCTGATCGGCGACGTGACACCGCGGATTACTGTCCGCGTTTGAGCGGATGAGGAACGCCTGAGCCTCATGGATATAGCGCCCTGAGTTTGGTCCGACGTCATGGACGTAGCATCCAGCGCCGGGCTCTTGTTACTATCGGATGAGGTATTGCATCACTCCAAAGACGTTGTGTCCCAGCACACATACTCGGCTGGTGGAAAGGACAGAGCACCAGAGGACTATTCGCTCCTTTGACGAGAAATCGAGTCCAGGGGGCCCGCTATCGCGCGCGTGGTATCCATGGTGAACCTGTAAATCGGTCAATGGCTCTGTTTGAAACATATCTGGCTTGTCTTGGTAGCGTGTAATCTTCATTGCCGTTCGAAAGGGCATGTTGACTGCCAGCAGAGTCGGATTGTAAGTCGAAGGAGGGCAGGCCTTGACGGTTTCTGGGATCTTTGCGAGCCTGTTGGCATCCCCCTCATCACCTTCAAATCATCAACAGGCTTCTTGCAAGATGGTGTATTTACTGAACGGCCTTTCGGTGGCCCATTGGCACTCCTTGTTGTCCGTCGCTGGAGTCCTTCCAGCGTGCCGAATCAAGACCAAGATCACCGTTGCTATAATCATCGCGGGTGGTCAGGAGCAGGTATACAGCATGCAAATTGCTCGGTTGTACGTCAGGTGACGATGGCCCAACTGTGAAGGTGGCGAGGCAAAACGTTGAGGAGAGACTGAATGTTTTCCCACTTACACGCCGTGACAATAGGTCACGGGGGCTTTTGGAGCCGTTGCCTGTAGACTGGCCTCGCCAAAAGGAATGGCGGGACTTGTTGCAAGATTGATTACTTGCTTGACGACGCATCATGCGGATATGCCAGCTGTCATTGAAAAGCTCAGCCGGGTTTCAGAGGTACCTGTTTACGACATGTCAAGTTAGTCGTGTAGATTGGCTTATGGGAGGACATCCCCAACCCGGTATAACTACCTCGAATAATGTTGAAATGTAGGTTTCCCAGGTAGGCAAGCACGACTCTGATTTGGCGAGGATGCTGGGTTTGTCTTGGGACAATTGTACTCCTCCCGTGCAGCAGTAAACTTGATCTCGTCTTCTTTCGTTTCGTGGTGTCATGATCAAGGTGAAAGTGATGTCACTGGTTTCGCTGTCCTACTCGTCCTTCCTTTTGACAGACGGCAGTGTCCCAGGCCGAGAGAGTTTCGTAGCCACTGCTCGTATTGGGGCTCAACCTTGAGTCTTGCTGGTGAATGAAAGGTATCTACCCGTCTCGTATGGTATCGTTGTCCTGCCCACTTTCCGTGTCTTCCCCTGAGACCCGACCATGAGACCCAAGGTTGACGGCCTCCAGGGACTCGGCTTGCCGGGCCCATAGTCAAAGCCCGAGACTTTGAGAAGCTGCCCATTCGGAACCTAGAGACACACAGGTACGACGACACTTGGTATGTCAACGGCAGCGCCAGGGAAGCAGTGGTTGAGGCACGGAGCTCATCAACATGGCGAGATTGACGGGGAAGCCCCTCAGAATGCTGGGCAGCGCCGGGAAGATGAACATTTCAGGAAGCCCAGATACGAGACAGACTAATTTGGACATTCATTTCTATCATCATTGACTAATGTCCCATTCACGTCTATCAATTGTTATTCATCATCACGGGCGCCTCTACTGCTCACCCGATCAAGTCTTTGCTTTAGCTGTAGATATTTTGTTACACCCTTTGGTCTGAAAGGCGGGGTTCTATGCGGCAGTGGTGGTTGGTTTGTGTTGACGTTGGCATTATTGTCATGAGCCTTGAAGACGGTGGAAGATGTCGCCGTGAGGTAAAACATAACATATACGTTGACAGACAACGACTCAGTGAGGTTCTTCTCCAGGCCTTCTTTAGAATCTATAGTAAAGAGCCTTACAGTCACGAGTCAAAATGGGAGGCCATCAATGCGCCGTCAAAAAGTCGACCAGGACTATTACGTCCTTGTCCTCTTCTTTGTCCTCATCATTGTCCATGCCCTTGCCTGCGGACATGCCGGACCATTCTATCAAATTAACAAGCTCACCTTGCGTACCGGAGGCTGATGGTTGCTCTGCGTCTTCTCTGGCGTCCGTATCTCTCACTGACGTATTTAACCAAACCTAATATTTGATGATTGCAACTTTGAAAAGGTCTAAGTAGCTCTGCGCGCCTTGGAGGAGTTCAAGAGCCAAGAGGTCCTACATCCACAGTCAAAAAGGCATCCAGCCTCTGAACTAGTCCTTTCTATCTAAACTTAAGACTTCACTGTTTATACTTTTACTAAAGTATAGTAACTTCTCGTCACTATGACTATCGTCTTTCTGCTGAAGAAGCATGTTTATTCTTGACGCACGGGTCCGGTTTTTCTTCTTCACTGTTATGTCTTGTAACGTGTTGGGCATATATCTTGTCAAGTGGCGCAGAGAAAAGCGATTTCAACACGTATACTGACTTGCCTGTCGTTGTTATCCAGTCGAGGTCTCTAATTATACAGCTCCCCATTCTCTAGGAAAGAGGCTTCCGACGCTATAAATTATGTTTGCGAATGACTTGTCTCCGAATATGTATTACGCCTGTATTGTTCACTTCTAATATAAACATAAAGAGCGATAATTAACTCTTTACTTTAAAGATGATTTCACAGTATTCTTCCCTTACTAATAGCTCCTTATAAACTAGAGAACACTATACTAGCGACCGTTTAGTCTATAATATTAGATATACATATTAGACGAATACTCCTAGGAAAATATAAGTACTATTACAATATAATAAAACTACTAGGAAAGCGGGATACTAGAGTCGACTAGAGACGAGAATGAGACACTGGGTGTGCCCAAGGAGACAGGACAAGATGCCTCGTAAGTCTTCCTCTGGAGGTATTAGAAACATCCTGCGCCTGCCTCAACTCCAACGCCTTTCTCCTCAGATCACAACTATTTTGACTGTACGTCTTGAGACCTACTGTCGCGCATCACCATGAGGTCCGCTGACACTCGTGAGACAGGATGCAGCCCTTTGGTCCCCTCTAAGACCCTATTACCTGTCAACCGGATTTCGGGGGATCCTCCCCTACAGGCCCAGGCGTAAGTGCACTTTGATTTCTTACGCTTGGAGAGGTCCTCTCCCCCAGAACAAATCTTGCATGTCGTTCCCTGGTGGCGTTTGAACTCACAACGAGACTGGCGAAGGGGTAACATCGATGAATTGACCACTGCCCGCCCCGGCCAACTCGGACTAGACCTCAGGAACCCACCGGGCAATTGCGTGGTCCTGGTCCAAGATGAGAAACGTTGGACGCCTCTTAGTTTCCCGTCTCCCCGAAAACACTCTGAAGCCCCAAAAACTCGAAATTCAAGTCTCGGAGTTCTCGGCAAACAACCCCGTGGAAGGACCACACCACGAATCGGTACACAAGACGTCTTTGAACTAGGTATCAGGGATAGTCAGCGGAAGACGGCAGCTAAGTCGGGATTATCTCTAGCTCGGGCTCTGAACGGCAACAGCCTCGATCCCTCCCGCATAAGCTGACTGTCTCCCGCTCAGCAGACACCATGTCGAATAAAAAATCAGGACATAGACAGGTTAGGCAGTCGCCTGGAAGGTGGGTTTGGGTCAACACTTGCATTGCAGAGTTAGAAGAGTATTAGTATCAGTGAGCAATGTCGACCTCGTTGACTTCGAGGAGACGGCCGCTCCCATCTATGACACAAGAAACACGAGGAAAATTACAAATGTTCTAAGTTTGTTCCCTTTTCCGGGTGAGAGCGCGACCCCTCGCTGCCCACCCATGGGGTCGTTTTCGTTCCTTGCAATGACGCCCAACCGACCAATGCCTGCCAGCCCCTAGTTCGCCAAAAGGCACACAAACATACAAACGTCGTCAGCCTCCCAGGTTCGTCATACACGTCCCAGCTGCTGAGCCCCGCCGGCTCACAGCAGCAGGCTCATCCTTTTTTGGTTTTGAAAGCGTCCCCCGCCACTCGCACGGAGACGATGCAGTAATACACAGTTGCGAAAAAGAGCCAGTGTCCCCAGATGGGCGTTTCGTGTCGCATGCCAACAAGCCAAGAATGAATCTTATCCCCAAATCCAAACGGTGTAAGCGGTGCAGATATCGGCGCAGAAACTTCCAAAAGGTCCGACCGGTCCCGCATATATACATTCCACACTGTGGACGGCATCAGAGAAGATGCCAGGCCCTTAGGCCTTTCGGGATCGGGGAGTGGAGGAGCCGTTGGCCTTGGCTCCGGAGGCCTTGGCGCTGCCGTTGGAGTGGCCGGCGACGGCCTGAGCAACGTTGTGCGGGTCGGGGAGGGGAGCCTGGCTCATGCGGCGGAGAGACTTGCGGGTTTGCGACTTGCCGCCCTTTTTGTAGGTCGCGAGGTAGAAGGAGATGAACAGCACGAGGTAGGAGCTGAGGATGCCGATACCAGCAAAGGCAGCGAACTCCTCACCGGCGCACTTGCCAGCATTGGGCATCCACGGGAAGTAGGTCGAGGTGAAGTAGGTGTAGGAGGCGAAGTAGACGAAGCCTGTCAGATGTCAGCCAAAATGCGTTCTTGCCGCGGATTCCAGAAGTGTTTCGAAACGTACCGAGATCAATGATGAACTGGATGATCTGGAAACGAGTGACCCACTCCTTCCACCAGATGCGGACGCCACGGGCGCTCTGGAAGTAGTACCAGTACATGACAACGTGGACGCCGAGGTTCAAGGTGATGGGAACCCATGAGACAGCGGTCGAGCCAATCAGCTGGGTGTAGCAGAGGAGAGCGGTCGCGCCGTGGTGGTAGCAGTGGAGGAAAGCTGCATGACGATTAGCGGAAGGTTTCACAAAGTTGGGATCTTGGTCGTGCGCATACTCAGGGGCTTCTTCTTGAGGAACAGGAACACGGTGTCCAGGAGCTCCATGTACTTGGTCAGGTAGGTCATCTGGCGTGGGGAAAATGTCAATTGCTGCCCGTTCTGCAAACCCAATCGGCGGGAGGACTTACGTAGTAGAGAACGACCAGAGGCTGGGTCCAACCGCCCTCGGCGTCGCAGATGGCGTGGAAGATGCCCTTGCGCACGACGGTGGGCAGCAGCTGCTCAATGTAGAGGGCAAGGAGGGCGGCGCTGATGAGGGTGAGGAAGAGGTTGTGGATAAGGAAGAGGGCCTTAAGCTTGTAGGGCTCGCGGTTGCGCATCCACTCGCGGCCGCCGAAGATGATGGCATAGTAGATGATGACGAAGATGCCGGCCTGCTTGATCGTGGACATGGGAGTGACGCCGGAGACGAATCTAAAGTCGCTCACGGGGTAGCCCACGATGGGAGTCCAGACCTTGTCGAGGAGAGGCCATAGCTCGATGCCGAAAGGACGGTCGAGGGTGGGCAGAGGCAGCTGCTCGTAGAACGAGGAGGGGGCTTGGGTTGCCATTTTTTCGAGTGGTGTTTTTGGAGCTCGGGTGGTGAGGGACGGTCGAGGCCGAAGAGTACAGAGTGGCAGGCCAGATATCTACTTGCGTAGGGGCCTTGCGACGACAAATTCGGTTATGCCGTGGGTCTCGATGCGGGTTGCCCGGGTGGACTCGTCGCGGAAGATACGGATCTGAGGATGGGGAGGAGTGGTGGTGGTGGTGGTGGTGGTCGGAAACTTCAGCAATGCACGCGACGCGCAAGACTGCAGGTACGGCGTGTGGCAGTGATCGGCAACCAAATAAGTCGCAGGAGCCTTTAAGGAGCGACGAAACAAGGGACAATGGGAAACGGGCCAAAAAAGAAAACGACAATGGCAACACGCGCTCTCTCTCTCTTCGCTAACCCGCCGCGGGACGCCCGATGGAGATGGAGAATTGGGGGAGGGGGAGGTGGTCGGACGGGGACTGCAACAAACGCCACGAGCACGGGAGGAGTTGGTTTATGAGGAAAAGGAAGACACGGAGGACCGGCGGCGGCAGCGATGCGAAAAGTTGTTGAGATTGTCAAAAGGGGAAAATTCCTATCGAGATGGCCCAGGTACCCTGTACTTCGCTGGCAGCCCTTTTCGCGGCCTTCATTTGATCGTGCAGCATGTGATTCGCTGTCAGTCCCCGGCCCGCCCAATCAGCTGCTGTGCCTGGGCCTATGCTCATTTTGGGGCCTTGTTCAGCTTTTATGGTTCCAAGGCACAGCACAGCCACGTGACTCTGCTGTCTCCTCCAGGCTCTCTAGCGGATGGTGCTCTGTTGCTGTCGCCCGTCGCCTGTCGCCTAGAACACGCCTGGAAGGCCAGGCGGCCGACGCCTGCGTCTGCTGAAGGACTGGACGCTGTACCTGGCAGTGGTCTTCCATGCCTGCAAATGACGCAGGACGTTGCAGCCGCGGCCTGGGTTGGCGCTGCCAGCTGGACAGGGCCCCAGCGAGCCAGTTCCCGTCGGGCCCCAAATCCACACTGCCAACACGATCTAGCCCCAAAACAAACGTCAAGGCCGCGAAGTACCCGGTACTTGACTGCTCGTGATGCGGCTTGCAATCTCGGAAGTTTAGGCTACGTTGCCAATCGCAAAAGAGCTGCCAACGCGCGAGAGTCAGGTTATCCGGCCCTCTCTGTGCGTGGGATTCGAGGAGGAGCGTGCGAAAGAAGAGGGTCGCGAAAAAATTGTACCTCGGCCATACAAATCACCACGGCAGCAGCGTCTCACGTTCTGGATGCCGTCACAATCTCCGGCATCGTGGTCCGGTCCGGCTCCGTGTCATCCCTCCCTCCCCCCTTCCGTCATCCCCCCCATCAACCCCCCTATTAGAATTAAAGCCCGACCGACCGACCGATCAGCCTGTCAGCCTTGCGCGCCCGCGAGGTGGTGTGAGTGTGTATGCGCGTGGCAGGATGGGACGGTGCAACGGAACCTTGAATTGCCTCCCAACTCCGCGCAGGACAGGGTGCCATTGGGAGGGGAACTGGAGTTCGGGGCACCGGCCTTACGCGATCGCCTGAGGAGCCCGTAGTCCATCGCTACCCCGTGTGTTTCCCAATGGCCTGTCACGCCCGGTGAAGAAGTATTAGATCTCAAGGGTTCTGCTGCCTGGGGAGCCAGTGAGGTGCAGGACGATGAGTATGACCATTTCCAGATTTGGGGAGGAATCGTCCAGAGTGGCCTGATGGTGGACGCTCCGTGCGTGGAGGCGCGTCTACTGTGTTCTCTCGCAGCGGCAGACGTGCCGCATGCCAGAGCCAAACTCAATTCACACGGCCTGGAGCTCAGCTACGGCTCCCAAGCAACAGCTACCGCTTAGTCATCCAATCAAAATCTCGCAGAATCCAATCCTTTTTCGTGCCTGCCAAAGCAACACTCATCATCCGACTCTAATCCCGACGAAACGCCCATAGCTTCGCGAGCGAAAAAAATAAAAAAAACCTCCTCCACGTCACACAGCCGCCGCCGCCGCACCTCAACGTCCCGCCCTTCCGTCCTTCGGTCGACCGCCGTCCTTTTTAATCACAAAACACCTCCCGAGAAAGCATGTCTGCCTCCATCATCCGCGTCGCCGCTCGCGGCTCGACCACCTTCTTCCGTGCGAACCCCGTCCGCCAGCCGCTCATGGCCCGCTCCGCCGTGATCCTGCCCACCATGGTCGCGGGCGTCCCGGCCGCCAGCAACTTCAGCACCAGCGCCCGCATGCGCTCCGGCGAGCACCACGAGGAGACCTTTGAGGAGTTCAGCGCGAGGTGAGCGATTACCCCGTGGGGTTTCGTCGAGTCGGGCACTCGTTGTCGTGGTGGAGGTGGTGCTGGTGGTGGTTCGTTGGGCCCGTTGGTGGGCGAGGATACAGTGGAAGATAGGGATGGCCCGGAGGGAAATCAATCGACAACCACCAACAACCCATCGCACCACCACCCAACCCGAAGCCATTGAGGCGTCTCGACCCTCAAAATCGCTGCTCAATTGGCACCGCTGACTTTTGAACCCAGATTCGAGAAGGAATTCGATGGCGTCCAGGACGTTTTCGAGCTTCAGGTACGGATAGCTGCGCAGTCTCGAAATCCCTCGGGATCTGAACCTAGTCCGGCACAAAAGTGGTCTGATGGGACACGAGGCTGACTCTTGCACCACAACAACAGCGCAACCTCAACAACGCCTTCGCCTACGACTTGGTCCCCTCTCCCACCGTCGTCGCTGCCGCCCTCAAGGCCGCCCGCCGCGTCAACGACTTCGCTACCGCTGTCCGCATCTTCGAGGGTACGCTACTTCCAATTTCCTTCGTCGTGTTCCGCCCGCCCGAGGGGAAAAACTTAACTTGACGCCTGCCATTGAAACATTCGTCAATGCGCAGTGCAACTGAATAATCCGCACGATTCGCAAAGTTTCCATCGTCGGCTAACCTTTTACCCCCTCCTTCAACAGGCATCAAGGCCAAGGTCGAGAACAAGGGCCAGTACGAGCAGTACCTCGAGGAGCTCAAGCCCCTGAGGGAAGAGCTCGGCGTCCCCCTGAAGGAGGACATCTACCCCGAGGAGAAGAACTAAACGACAAGACCGACGACGGGATATCGAACAACCCCAAACGAACCGAAGTCCTTGGATGCGGCCGGGGCGCGGACCTGGCCAGGGCCACCAAACAAACTTGTATATTCTACACCGAGGCGAGGGATGTGCGAGGGAAGAAAAAGCAATCTGCTTAAGAGAGAGAAGCTTGCTTTTGTGTCTGTGTGTGTGTGTGTGAAGTCGATAGATGGGGAGTTTTTTCCTGGTAGTGTGAACTCAATCAAGTCCCATGTACCATCTTACAACCCTTCTCACAATCTCACAATCTCATTTGTTCCACGTCCCAGCTGCACCCAGAGCTTCCGTGACGTGAACCAAGCAATTGAGTCAAATCAGTGGAGACAAAAAAACATGGGGAAACCCGATCCGAGAGGCCGGGACAGATGTAGGCTCGCATGCCGATGAGGCTCGTGGAACCCGACGGCCAATTGTCACGCGTGGAACATGCCACCGGGCATCATATGTGGATGCACCGAATGTCACGGTAGAATGCCGTCTTTCTCGACTCATTGCAGACGGAGCTCTTTCTTTCGATGCGAAATCTAGCTCGCCTATAAAAGCAAAAACAGATCAAAACTGAATAGCCACTCATCAAAAATACAACAGCCGTCCCTAATTGAAGGGTATCATGCTTCGGGTCCAACATTCACCACTCTCTACAGTATCGATCCTCCTCTCGTATCATCCCACGGCCGTCTCAAAAAAAAAAAAAAAAATTACAACTTCAGGCTCAATCCCGAAGATGGCTATACCTACCGTTCGCCGGCGCGTTGAAGAACTGCATGCCCGGAACAGGCGTGCTGCCGGAAGACTCATACGGCGCGGGCGAGGTTCCCCTGCTAGCCGAACCGCCCCCCGCCGTGCGTATCGTCCGAGGGCTCATTATACCGAGACGCGGGCTCCGGGGAACGCTCTGTTGGCGCGTTTCGCGGCGTCCGTTCTTCAGTGCTCGCAGCTCCTTCTCCACGCGGGCCAGCTCCTTCTCGCGGTCTCTGCAGATGACCTGCGTCTCGGCGATTTGCCGCTGCATTTCCTTGACCTGCTCGCCGGCGTTGGTGTTTTGGATCTGCGCGAGGCTCCCGGCCGCCTGCTTGTGGAACTCGGCGACCTGCTCCTTGAGCTCCCGGTTCTCGCGGGAGAGCTCGCTGTTGGCCTGGTTCGCGGTCTGATAGGCGTCCCTAGCGTAGCTCAGTTCGCCGTCGCGGCTCTCGAGCTTCTTCTCCAGCTCTGCAATCTTTGCCAGCGATTTATCCAGTTCTTCCGTCTTCTGCTTGAAGACATCGGTGGCGACGGTGCCCGCGTTTATGAGCGCTTCATCCAGAGTCGCCGACTTTTTCTTGAGCTCCTCCTCGAGACCTTGCACCTTGGTCTCCAGAGTTTGACACTTGCCCCAGGCTTTCTCCTCGTTCTGTTTCGCTTCGTCCCGCTCGGCCTCGTATTTGCTTCGTTCTCGAAGCGCGGCCATGTGCCTTTCTTGAATGATATTGATGGTCTTGTCATGACTCTTCACCCTCTTTGAAAGGTTGGTTATGTGCTTGCGCAAATTTGACTCCAACGACGTCTTCTCCGCCAGCTGATATTCAAGCTCGGCAACCTAGACGATGGTCAGCAGGTACAGAGATAATATATGCCGATCTGGAATACCTTGGTCGTCAATGAGTCCAGATGGTCCTGCGTTGTCCGGACCTGCAAATGTGATGGTTCAGGGTTCAAATGGCCGTGGACGGCATCGTCAATGTTGCCACTGGCGTGTCCGGGTGATGGGCTGAGGCGAAGACGCTTTGTGACCTCGTGCGACCCATCGTCCTGTGTCCTCTAATTAGTGCCTGAGGGCTGCAAACATGGTATTGCTTACCGCTTTGCGCTTGCGCGTCGACAATTCTTCCGCTGTTGGCGGCATCTGGCTCTGGGTCTGAGTACTTGAGTAAACGTCAAGAACAGCAGCCGGAATGGGCTCAGGTTCCCATCCGAAATTAGGCTCTGGGTCGATTGCCTGGTTGGCGAAGTGCGTGGCAAGACCGTCAATCATCTCTACCTGCTCGTCATTGGCGATGAGGCTCCGAGACTGAAACATGGCGATGAGTAGGGCATTCTTCCGTTCCAAATCATCCATATCTGTTGGAATCATCAAGTCGAGATGCTCGATAGAATACGTCGTTATGAGTCTGATCAGCATTGGCTTCTTGCCGTTCATGCGAGCCCATTGCTCCAAGAGGTCTGTTTGCACGATGCCTTTGTCAAAACCAATGACAACGTCGAAATCGCTCAAGTCATCAACGACGGTCTGCTCGGTATGGAGAAGCACGATATGCAAAGAGTGCTCTTCATCGTTCTCGAACTCATGCAAGCCTCTCAGGGAGTATGACATCTCTCCGGTGCCAATAACAGCCTCGAGGTAGCCCATAATGTTGATGTCCCGCACAATGATGAGGACCTTCTTGTGACTTGTCTGGAGTCTCTCCAGAAACTGCCCCACAAAGAAATACTTGCTATTGGTACCCATGGCGTGTTTCTTGAGGTCTTCTGCCGACAGTGCGCTGATGGACTCGCCGTCGAGGTTCGCAGGTAGGTCGCAGATGTCTCGCAGCTGGTCTAGCAACCTTCCGATTGCGTCTACCAGGGGCTGGTCAGGTAGCGATTCGCCATTGCGGTAGTGCCGAGTATATTGCTCGATTTCCCGTTTATAGACTGACATGGTGCTCATGTAGAGCGGGCGAATGTTCGCTGGGAGTGACACGGTGACGAGGTACTCGTGGTGATCCATAGATGTTGGGGGGCCTGATGGATACTGCTCCTCGACATCAGGGGATGAAGCAGTGCTCTTCCCTGTTGTAGTATCTTCTGCGGGCAGGATATCCAAAGGCTGGTCCTCTTGCTGGTGAAGTGCAGCCAGCGCATCGTCCGGATCAATCGACCGACTGATGTCAGATGGAGATATGGTCATGGGAAGCTGGTCAGCAGCTTCTGGAGGCATGAGGTTACTGGGGAAGATGTCCCCCATGCTAGCCGTCTGCGGTGCTTCAAGGGCCGGGGCCTCCAAGGCTGGGCCTACAGGGGCGCTTGACAGCACGGGCATGTCTGTTGATGAGCTGGCGGTTCCAACCATCGGCCAGTCGGTCGATACAGGCGGCTGTGAGTTGATATGAATGGACGGGTTGTCCATCGACGCTGAGAATCCAATATCATCATTTTCTGCCGTCATCGTGTTCACATCTCCACCAAGGTGCCCCAAATTTGCCGTAGGGCTCGGCAGTGACGGCTCATCCAGATGGCCACCCAAGGCTGCCTCTTGTAACCTCAACAGCTCCTCCACAGCCGAGAGCGGCTCACCGCTTGCGGAGGTGCTCATCGTCGCTGGGAAGCTGGATTGTCTGTTAGATTGAACCTCAACTCTAGACTCGCCACTGGCTGAGGGGACCGATCGCCTCTCAATGCAAGTTCGAAAGCTTTCTTCTTGCGAATGTACACGTCTATTACGCTGGGCCGTCGCAAAAAGCTGACCCAAAGAACCGTTTGTGGATATTCTCCTTGACGAGGCAACAGAGGTAGATCCTAGGCTGCCAATGCTGAAGCGCCTCTTAGGTCGCCTGCGGCGCACGGTATCAGGGACAATTTCTTCTTCAGCGATGCTGCCAGTGGATCTGATTTGGCTCGCGGAGATGTTGGGCAAAGGCGGGACGACTTGCGCGTGGTGTGTGTTTAGACTGCCGCTCTGGGAGTCTGAGATAGTGACAAGGTGCTCGAACCTGTTGTTGTTCTGGTCGGCTGTTTGCAAAGCTTCCGGCTCTGTAGCACCGGAATCACCCACAAGACTCTCTTTTTGCGAGACGGAAGCTTGAGACGAAGATGTATCAAAATCAAAGGCTGGCTGTGTCAAAAACACGGGAGTCCCTGCTGACTGAGAGTTTTGACGGTTGTTCGCAGTTGTAGAGCAGTTCGACGAATAGTCCACAGGGTTATCTGTTGGCAGGTCGTCCACCTGGTGCGATGGAATCGACGTATCGGAGAGAGAGGTCGGCGCTGATTCCTGTTCTTGCACAAGCTGGGCAGCGGCTTGAGCGGCCAACAATGCTGAATCTTGAGATGCTGATCGCAACCTTCCCTGAGCTGCTGTCCCAGTGATCGGAGAGCAGTGCTCTGGTATTGAGGGAAGGGTGTTCGGAATGAACACCTCTTGACTTGGGAAAGGGAAGTCTTGTGTCAAGAAGATATGGCCTGAAAGCCCTTGATCCTCCTGCCGGTGTTGAGATGATTCTGGACTACCCGGTAGCAGGGGGCTGCTTTGTTGAATGACCGCCTGAAAGTGACGATCCGATACACTGAACAAGTGTGCCTGGGAGTCCGTTGCCTTACTCAGTGACGTTCCAAGGCTGGAGTGTTTCTGTGAATCTGAAATCTCAAGCTCTTGGCTAACTTCACCCTTGTTAGTGGTGTTAAGTCCTGTTTGTGCCAAAAGCAGGTATTCCTGAGTGTCAAAACCTGAGTACTCTTGTGAATCGGGAATGGTCCTTTGACTGAGGTTCTCAGTGAGTACCACTTGGCTGGCCTCGTCTTCACGGGCCGATACAGACTGTGATCCGAAGGAGGTTGAGCCTTGCGAATCTGATACACTGATGTATTCGTAGGCGTCACCTTCTATTTTGGAGGGAATGGCAATGAAGAAGGCGGGCGGGGCGTCAAGTAGAATATCCGAGGCAGCATCCGTGTCAACCTCTGAGTTTGATGAGAGTGATGTAAGTGATGCACTGCAATGCCGCTTAGAGGGACTGGGCGCGTCCTCCTCTGAATCCTCAATTTCCGACTCGTCGGACGACCTAGTGCCAATTTCACAGTGTATCCTCTTTCGCCTGTGAGGTGGCTGAACGGGTTGGCTGCTGTCAAGAGAATCGACTGGTGGAACATTCGTGGATTTGCCCTCGCTTTCTTCCTCTTGGTCGCTTGAAGATTCTGGTGCCTCGGAGCGCTTTGTGCTATCCTCCCGGATTTGCTGTGCCTTTTGTTTCTGTTTCCAGTCGAAGATCGCCTTTGAAGTAACGTCCTTACTCGGGGCCTGTGGCTGTCAGAATGGCCTAGCCAAGAGAAGCGCGACTGAACTTACCCAGGTAGGAGGATATTGCTCATGCGTCTCTGGATCGCTTTCCCAGTCGACCAAGTACTCGACTTTTCCGTCGCTTCTCCTCTCTTCAAGAATATCCCTGATTCTCCACCACTTTTCTTTCGGCTGCTCTTTGGGTTTCTTAGGCTGTTTTTTCGAACTTCGGCGAACACCACTCGGCATTGACAGATCGCGGACCACCTCCTGGAAGGTGGTGTGTTATCGTAGGGGTCCCCGTTAGCGCGTGGGTGCTGGCTGGAAGATTTCCATGTATGTCGCGCTTTTTCGCAGAGTACGTTGCGGGCCGAGAAGAGACGGAGGCAAACGGTCGCTGAGGGGACCTAGCCGGGTCGCAGACGAGGCTGATAGCCGTTGCTCTCAAGCTCACCAAGCTCACGCCGCTCGGAAACGGGATGACAGTGGTTCCACAGTCAGCCTGCCGTGGCTAGTGTTACCAGCCCCGCTACTGACCAATCATGGGGCCCCACTCGTGCTGCCCCCACTTCAAGGAGACAACACAATGCAGCCTTGTTGGCACGAGCCAAGGTTCTCGTGCACCTTATTCCAGCCGAGCTGCATTTGCTCTGCAACTCTATTGGTAAAGCTCTGTCAAATAGTCAACTCCCGCAATTTTACGGACATAGTCGGCTCAAACAGCTTGTTCTGCTGGAATCAAACTTATACAGACTTTCTCTTTCGCAGGCTCCTCCCAACTCGTGTTACGAATCACGTGAGACCAGACCAGTCTAGCATGGAAAACCGCTGCGGATGCACGGGGGACCTTGACGAACAATGAATGACACTCATTAAACCGTTCAATATGCCCACTGGGTGGACCAGTGCTATATGGTCTCCATACGGACAGACCTCCATACGGAGTGATTCCAGCCACATCGGCCGGGTCCCAGAGCAAGCACTCTGGGGGTCATCGGAGCAGCGCTGGGATTCGGATCGTCGTTGATATCTCTCATACCATAAACCACATCATGCCTCTTTTGCTTTTGATGTACACGAGCCCCTGAAGACTCCTTTTAGCCCGCGCCAAATGAAATCCAGACCCAACTTTTGCCGTTTGCCCTTTATACGTAACCCTTGCGAGCGCCCTGGAAGAAGAAGCGCACGATGAACACCTGCAGAGCTCCCATCAGCACGATCAGGGCGCACTGGATCATGCTGAAGTTGATGATGCGCGACTCGGTGCTTCGGACGGTGCTGAAGTTTCGGTTCTCTCTGGTGCGGAAGTACTTTTGGCCTCTGGAAATGGTCGAAAGCTGGCCGGAAAGCTTGAAGATAGTCTCCTCGAGGGTGGTGTGCTGTTCGGGAGAAGTACCCTGCTTGGAGGGGAGCTGGGCGCGAACCTCGTTCTCGACCTGTGTTGTCCTAGGTCAGCATGCTGTGCTGTAAGGTTGCCAGGGATTCGGGCTTGCAACATACCGCAATCTCAAAGTCGACAAACTTCTCGGCAAAAGTACTCATCTCGTTGTCGAAGCAGAATTCGTAGTCGCCAACCTGCTGGGCTGTGAAGACGAAGTCGCCCTGGCGCTCCTTGGCGCCGTCCAGGATGACCTTGTTGCCAGGTCCCGTCACAACATAGTCGATATCGAAAGAACCACCGGATTGAACCTATGCGTATCGAGTTAGTCGGCTGTCATGCGTGCAGAAGCGTGTGCTGGCAGCAGTGTTGACGTACGGCGAAGTAGAAGGCCACCTTCTCGTTCTCCTTCTGGGTCTTGGTGTAGAAGCAGGCCTTCTCGTTGGCGTGGATCTTGTAGGTCAATGCCGTAGCAGCGACCTGGGAAACGAAGCAGGCAAAAAGCCCGCAGGCAACAGCGGATAACCTCATGGTGTTGTGGGTGGGAGCCTCGTGCGCGCGTGAGGATATCGTTGTCGACTCTCGAGCTGGGGATTCAGGACAAGCTGTCGCCAAAAGGGTCGCCAGAACGGGCCACGATTGAAAGTTCGGCGCGGAAAATTGGCGCCCGCTAAAGGTAAGGTAGCCCCTTGGACGCGTGCACGGACCAGACGAACGAGCTGATGGCAGACTGCCAGTGGGAGAGCTGCTGCCCTGGGATGCCCCTTAGAAGGGTACGTATCCACCGTCCGCTCGCTGCGGGAAGGTAAGGTGGCCCCATCAGAGCTCCTCCACGGTCTCTACCTAATAATACCTACCTTAAGGTAAGGCAGGTACCTAAAACCAGCAGGCACTAGCCACGCTCACATGTCCCAACGCCCAAGTCCCATTTAGTGGCTAGTTATCGCAGCTCCAGTGTTTCAGCCCGTATGGAGCCCTTCATTAATCAGTGACCTCATCTCGCTGCTAAGCGCTCCGTCCCGTCACGTCACGTCCACCAGAGCTTCTCTACCTCCTGGAGGGCAGGATCGCGAGCTGCTTCTTTCCCGTTATCAAACCTTCTTTCTCACTTTCTCTCGCGCCCAGGTGCCCGGGGAGTGCCTCTTTCCTCTTTTGTATCAACACTCCTTGCATATATTCTACCGCCATCTGCCCCTTCAATTCATTTTTGGCCTGAACTGAAGTACCTATCCAGCATTTACCTTTACATCTGCCCACATCCTCGGAGCTCTCGGCCGCCATGGCGATCCAAACGCGAATCGCGCGCCTTTCTTCAATCGCGTTGAGAGCCGTTTCATACGTTTTTTTGCGATGGGTAAGTGCTTCTCAAATTATCAAATTCTGAAAGTGGCTATTAATAATAGTTGGATGCACGCAGTTTCCCGGTCCAGTAAGTTCCACTTATTACTCCCAACATCCTCGGCGGAGTGCTGATCAAGCTGTAGGCCGCTGTTCCTTTGAGCATCTTTGCGCTCTTCGCAGTCTTCGTACCTTCCTTCATCTCTGGCTACCTCAATGAGCCAAAATATGATGTTGTCGAAGATGACGTGGACATCACGGTGAAGGAGACGGTTGCCGACGTCGATGACGAGGATGAGGACCAGAATGGCCATGTCGTCGCCGAGGAGATCCAGATCGAGGAGACCATCGTCGTCAAGGAGAGGTCGCGTCCTTGGGTCACCCTGCTGGCCGGCTCACCCAGCTCAAGCAGCCCAATCCTGTCCATCCTGACTTTCCTCATCAACGTTGTTCTGGTTGCAATGACGGCCGACTGCTTGTTCCGTGTTCGACAATACTACCCCGTCGACGACCTCTCGTTCGTGCGCCTGGGCTACGTCTCACACACCGAAGCCAAGTTCGTCTTGCGTGAGCCCGACCAAGCCAAAATGCCCGTCACCCTTGAGATTCACATCAAGGACCCGCAGCCTCCCTTCGACAACCCCCTGTGGCAGACTGGTGGTGGCTTGAGATTCACCGACAACACGACCGACTTCACTGCCACTCTCACGGTTCCGTTGAAACATTCGCAACAGAGAGTCTACGAGTGGAGAACTTCAAACAACCACAGCGGAGAATTTGTTGCTCCTCCCAAGCCTGGCCAGATGTCGACCTTTGCCGATAACAAGTTCACGTTCCTGTCGACTTCATGCATTCTTCCACGGTTTCCTTACAACCCGCTCGAGCACCCTTTGGCTATTCCCGGCTTGCGATCTCTGGCTAAGGTGCTACCCAAACTTCAGGCACAGTTCATGTTATTCCTGGGCGATTTCATCTACATTGACGTACCCAGGCGCCAGGGAAAGTTCGAGGAGGATTATCGCCAGAAGTACCGTCATGTCTACGCCTCCCCCGACTGGGCGCCTGTTGCGCAGAACCTCAGCTGGATTCACGTTCTCGACGACCATGAGATTGGCAACGATTGGTCATACAACACCACCGGCGTCTACCGAGCTGCGATCGATCCTTGGCATCATTACCAGGAACTGGCGAACCCACCTCCTGCCCGGGTTGCCGGCACCAGCAACTTGCGAAGAGAGGGCGCAACCTATTTCGAGTTCGTCCAGGGCCCGGCAAGCTTCTTCATGCTGGACACTCGCTCTTACCGATCTGTCAACTCTTTGCCTTTTGACGATCCTGAAAAGACCATGCTTGGAGCTCAACAGCTAGAGGACTTTCTTGACTGGCTCAACCGGCCCGAACCCAAGGGCGTGAAGTGGAAGATCGTCGCATCTTCAATCCCTCTCACCAAGAACTGGCCCGTCAACACAAGGGATACGTGGGGCGGATTCCTGGTTGAGAGGCGAAAGGTTCTCGAGGCGATGTGGGATGCAGGTGCGAGAGGCATTGGTGTGGTGGTTGTGTCTGGTGACAGGCACGAATTTGCAGCCACCAAATTCCCCCCGCCAGCTGGAGGGCGTTGGCCTGAGACGGCTGCCGCGTACGAATTCTCCTGCAGTCCTCTTAACCAGTTCGCTTCACCCATTCCGACTTACAGACAATACGACGACGAGGACGTTGCCCTGAAGTAAGTTGAGACATGGTGAAACAGATTGACTTGACTAACCTCCTTAGGTACGTCCACTCTGGCAACTCGAAGTTCGGCTCCCTCACGATCGAGAATTTGGCCGAGGGAGAACAGAGCACTCTCAAGTACAGTCTGTACATTGATGGTGAAGAGACTTGGAACACCATGGTGATGGCTCCACCTGCAGTTGGCAGCGAAAAAGCTGCTTCTTCTTTCTGGAACAAACTGAAAGGCAACTAGACAGCTTTGCATATTCGACATCCAGGATTTGACTGGATGCTTCATAGAGAAACTAACTGAATGCAAAATCACAATTAAATGAAGATGAAGCAGGCTTTTTCGTAGTGCACGAACGGGGTCGATATGCATTGAGGAGGCTGGCAGGTGTAAGCGCAAGCGCCGAGCCCACTTATACATATGCAACTCCCGACACAGCTTCCTGGGTGTCGCTCGATCCGGTAGCTAGTGGCACCGCGGCACGAACTCCAGCATTTGAACACAACAGGAGCCGACGTCATGTCTGCTCGACATGTCGGAATTGACGCTTCCTAAGTACACTCCACAATGTACAAATGCGAGGACCAAGACCAACCTGTGAAATGGGTTTCTTGTGGTCTTCACTTATCTCATGACAGCAGGGCACAAAGGGAATCATCCAAAAATCATGGCAGTCAACCTCAAGATTCCTAGCCAGCTCGACTTCAACCATGTTGCCCCGTATACCATCTCCCTGGATAGCGACTTCATCGAATTGACCAAGGAGAAGCTAAGGCTAGCACGGTTTCCCGAGGAGCAAGAGGACTTTGACGACAATGACTGGTCTCAGGGATCCAAAGTGACCAGGGTCAAGCACTTGGCGGAATACTGGCTGAACACATACGACTGGAAGACTCATGAGGTTTATTAAACTCTCAAGGCGTTGTCGAGGCCGCCGCTGACACCTTCCCAGAAACATCTCAACACCATCTTCGACCACTACATTGTCAAAATCAACGTCCCCGGCTACGGCCCTCTCGTACTGCACTTCACCCACACCAAGTCCCGCGACCCCAAAGCGATACCCCTCCTCTTCTCCCACGGCTGGCCAGGCTCCTTCGTCGAAGCCTCCCGTGTCGTGTCCAGCCTCACGAGCCCGCCCACTCCCAAAGACCAATCCTTCCACCTGGTCGCCCCCTCCATCCCGGGCTTCGGCTTCTCCCCGGCGCCGCGCAAATCCGGCGTCGGCCCGGAGATCGTCGCCCGCGCCTACAAGATCCTCATGACCGACGTCCTCGGCTACCCCTGGTTCGTCACGCAGGGCGGCGACTTTGGCTCCTTCGTCACACGGTCCATGGCCATCCAGTTCCCGGAAGCCGTCCGCGCCGCACACCTCAACATGTTCCCCGTGCCGCCGCCCACGCTCCGCACCGCGCCGCTCGCCTACCTCCGCTGGTGCCTCTCGGGGTGGCTGTATACAGACTTCGAGCGCGAGGCCGTCCGGGTGAGGAAGAATTTCGAGACGGACCAGAGCGGATACCTCGAGCAGCAGCGCACGCGCCCGCAGACGCTCGGCTTCGCGCTGGGCGACTCGCCCGTGGGGCTGCTGGCGTGGTTCGCGGAGAAGCTGCACGACTGGGCGGACGTCCACGAGGCGCTGGGGGACGACGATGTCGTGACGTTGGTCATGATGCACTGGATCCAGGGTGCGACGCCCGGTTTGAGGTTCTACCGCGAGGCGTTTGGGTAGAGGAGGGAGGCGGAAAGGACTTTCGAGACCTATGTTGCGGCGCCGACGGGTGTGAGCATCTATGCGAAGGAGCAACTTCATGTGAGTACTTTGGAGCGTTTGTGGCCCCTTTGTGGTGTTGGAAACTGACGTGACAATTTAGTGTCCCAAGGACTGGGCTCAGCAAGCGGCGAATATTCAGTTTTGGAAGGAATATGGACGTGGGGGACACTTCTCCAGCCTAGAGTGTCCTGACCTGTTTGTCAAGGACATGAGAGAATTTTTTTCATCGCCTTCAGTTCGGAAGTCGATCGAAGCGGCCAGCGGGAAGGCGATGTAGATACTATCACTTTTGGTAGAGCCATGAGAGCTAGCGCCAGGCCAAGTGCCCCTCCTTATACATTAATGAGGAGGGAAGCTCATACTCGATGGGTGCTTTTGGTGTGCTCTCTTGACATCACCTGCTATGCGAACCCCCAAAGCTTCCGTAGCTCCGCAGATCTATCAGACGTTTTCCAACCCGTTTCCTTTTCGATTCTCGCCAGCTGCTTTAGTAATGCCAACTTCTCACGAGCAAATTCTTCGCCGCCTCCGAAGCAATCATCGTAATTATCCGCAGAAGATCTGTCTGAACCTGCATATATCTTACTGGAAGAGATGTTGGCAAAAGCCCTCCCTGCTATGTAAAGGGGCTGCAAGTGATTCACCCAGTTGGCACTTTTTTTCTGCGTGAGTCCTAGAAACTACCAGTCATAGAATCCCCGGGGGTCTCTACTTACTGCGAATCATTCGAAACCGATATACCACCGAGTTCTCGGGCATGCCACAGGGGATCGAACTGCGAAAATCATGTTAGTTGATGTTGCCGTTGTATGCATCTTGAAAAGAGAAATGGCCTTACACTCTCCGTATCGTCTGAATCTACATGGACAAGCATGGTCTCCAGTAGGAGAATCGAGCCTGCGTGGTAGAAAGTGTTTCCACAAACTGAGGTTTGTTCGGTCAGCCAGGACAGCCAATCGGCTTTGATACCAGCTCCAGACTCACTTGATGCTGAACTAGTGAATATTGTGATCGGGAATGGACTAGTCATTCTGCTTGAATCCGTCCTCAAGAGTGGGCATACGTCTTTCGGCCGGAGCTTCCACCATAACCTCAGGTCATCCCATAACCTCTTAATTGTGGCGGTTTTTTGGGCCTCTGAGAGGTTGGCCGAGGTTGGTTTGGACGCGATAAAGTTTACTATCCTGGCAAAAATCAATATTGCCAGGTTACAGTAGTCATCAACGCCTCCGTTTACTGACGCGGACAATATGGAATCGTCCTCAACCCAGCATTCCGTAGGTATCAGAGTCATCTGACCAATGGAGAAAGCTGCCCAAATGTCTTCCCCATGTGAGCACGTTGAGAGATCGGAAACAGGTGTGGCTACATACCGATCCTAGCAAATGCCCAAAAACAGGACTTGACTATACCGTCGCTGGAGCCTCCCCAATGACGGCTTTTCAACAGTCCGGCACAACCCTAGTCAGGGGTCAGCGATGGCCAAGGCATCCGGGCTGCGCCACGAACCTCGAGGTGGCGTCTCCATTCAGAGACATCTGAGGCCATCATTTCATAGACACATAGCATTGTACATGTGGCCAAAATTGACGAATCAGCTTCTGAAGGATCTTGATATATGAGAAGTTGGATCGTGTACTGGTATAGCTCCAATGCAGTCTGTCTCTGACGACCTCTGACCGTGTCCAGTTGGCGAGAAGACAAGGACAAAGCGGCAGCAAAGAACGCCTTTGATTCCATCATAGAATGGATACTTTTTACGGTGAAGTGCTTGTCGGAATCTGTAGTCTCACACCAAGTGCCGGTGTCGCGGAGGTTAGGCCAGTATCAGATGGGCCTGTTCGGCCTTGGAGATAGGCAGGTCGAGGTCCGGCACCGGTGACGTCTCTGCGAATATCGCCTGACCCAGCGAGAATGGTGCTGCATATTTTTTATTTGTCGCCGACAACGAGACTGAATCTTGATGTGTGTTGAAGTCTACGGTAATTGGTGGAATATGCTGTAGTGGACTGGATGCAGGGATGATGTCCAGCTCGGCCCAAGAGCCATGGGCGTTCTCAGTGTTATCATGATCGTTTCCCTCAGAATCAGGTGCAGTCTGTGATTCAGCATCAGAGTAGGGCGTGACATCATCCAAGACAACGTCGACATCCGAACTTGGTGATGGAGACACGTCTTGGCCGGCCTGGTAGTATCCCAGTATCTTCTCCGTATCATCAACGAACTATGGCACAAGGATTCGTTACTGATCGGTTCAGCAGATGGGATAAGGGATGCAACTTACAGTTGAGTGGCCATCCCCAGCCCGCTGCCGCGTGACGTTTGTCTTTCTTTGCCGCTCAACAGCAAGGAGGGCGGCCTCATCCTCGGCAGAAAGGCTAAGCGCTCGCGACGGGTGAAAAGAGACTTTGACGCCCCAGGCACAGCCGTCACCTCGCAACTCGCAATTTTGACAGATAGGCCGTGCCCCGTCGCCTATTGCGGTCGATTGCCAGTGACTTGTGCCAGTTCCGAAATTGATCGGATACCCGCATTTTCGTTTTCTGCTCCTGCATGGAAGACTACCGGCTGGTGAGTTTCCATCACTTGAGAGAATGAGGGGAGGCATCCATACCACCCGGATCGAGTCCTAGTTCTCGGGGGTCGTTTGTAAGTCCCACCGAGGGGCGTCGATACAGCCGTGGCCGGGTCTGGCATCACAGGTTCGCTGCAAGCTTCTCCGCAACCTGCAGTGGGCCCGCATGAGGACTGTACTTGGAGTAAATCTGGGGTTGGCAAGAGGGTGAGTTTGGCGACTGTAGATGGCTTACACTTGCAGGCTTTAAGGTCGGCGGGTAGCAAGATTAAAATGCAAGCGCAACCTCCGGCCCATTTGTCATCACACTGGGGCCGTGACTCGACAGGTCAAAAGGGGCAACTGTAAGCATCGCTTACACTTTCCTCAGATTTCAGCCAAAACCACTTACACCACAACGCTTCTCCGCCTGCATCCCGGAAGAAAGGACGTGCTGTCTGGGGCATGAGAATATCCCCATGGGGAGAATATCGGGGGCAGTCTCCGATGTGACGGCTTACACTCGATGTTTACTATAAATCTGCCCAAGATGTCAACGTATCTTGACTGCCGTTGCTGCTATTGCCATCGTATTCTTCGCTCATCAGTTGGGACAGATTCCAACGTGAGAACGGTACAAGCGCCTGTCGTTCCAGCCTCTTGAAATTCTTATTCGTTAGATCTGCACGAAATGGAGTCCAAAGAAGTGATCATCATCGGAGGTGGCATATCCGGCCTCGGCATGGCTGTCCAGCTCAAGCGCCTTCTGGGTCATGATAACTTCACCATTTACGAAAAGTCCGACAACATCGGCGGCACCTGGTGGCACAACCGCTATCCAGCCTGCGCATGCGACATTCCGAGTCACTTCTACTCTTACAGTTTTGCCTTGAAGCCTGACTGGACGACGACTACCCCGCGAGAGACGAGCTGCATCAGTACTTCTTCTCCGTTGCCGAGAAGTTCGACATTCTTTCCCACTGCCGATTCAACACCATGTGCACCAGCATGGTGTGGGATTCCAGCACATCTTCTTGGACTTGCACCTTCGAAAACATCCAAACAGGGGAGAAGTTTACCCGGGTCGCCCCCGTGGTTGTCAGTGCCATCGGCACTCTGGACAGACCCTACGTACCTGAGATTGAGGGTCTCGAGTCCTTCAAGGGAGATGTATTCCACAGCGCAAGATGGGACTACTCGGTTGATCTGGAAAATAAGAGCGTTGTCGTGCTCGGAAACGGCGCCTCAGCGACACAGTTCGTTCCCGAGCTAGTCAAACATGCCGGACCGCGGGGAAAAGTCACCCAGCTCGTTAAAAGTGCCCACTGGTGGACCAAGAGAGTAGGCTACTCCATCGCCCCGGGCTATCGCAACCTTTCATCTGACTCTACCCTATAGGGAAACCCGAAGTACTCGACCACCTGGATTTTCCTGATGAAGTACGCCCCCTTGGCGATGCGTCTGTACCGCATTTACCTGGCTTGGCAACTCGAGAGCGTCTTCTTCTCCTTTCTCATGACCGATGACGGCGCCCGGAAGAGAGAAAGCATCCGCGACGCAACGTATGACTATATTGAGCATGACGCTCCTGCCAAGTACGGCGACGTCTTGAAGCCTGACTACGAACCTGGCTGCAAACGCCGTGTCAATACCGCGACCTACCTCGACTGCTTGCACTCGCCGCAGATGCACCTTGCGAAAGAACGGGTCCTTAAAGTAGACGAGAAAAGCGTCGTGACTGACAAAGGGGCGCGCTATGACGCAGATGCCATCATCTTCGCTACCGGTTTCATGACGCAGAAGTGGCTCTTCCCGATGGAAGTCAGGGGTATCGGCGGGCAGGACACACACCAAGTCTGGGACGCGGCGGGTGGTGCTGAGGCATACAAAGGCACTGTTGTCACCGGCTTCCCAAACTTTTTCATTTTGTACGGCCCCAACGCCGCCACGGGCCAGCATTCCGTCATTTTCCACTCCGAGTGCCAGATCAACTACGCCTGCCGCCTGCTGCGTTCTGTTCTGGGAGGCTCTAACCCTGCTGACTCCATTGTGGTCAAAGCAGAGGCGCAGAAGAAGGATCTTGCATGGGTTCACGAGAAGCTGGAGAGCCTCGTTTTCAACAGCGGTTGCCAGAGTTGGTGGATGGATCCCAAGACGAGGAAGAATACGTTCATCTACCCCGACCCGATGTACAAGTACTGGTTGCGGACGATCTTCCCCACGTGGTCCGACTTTGA
The DNA here is from genome assembly GCA_025962755.1 of Colletotrichum tropicicola. Lineage (NCBI taxonomy): Eukaryota > Fungi > Ascomycota > Sordariomycetes > Glomerellales > Glomerellaceae > Colletotrichum > Colletotrichum tropicicola. Next base: position 24,661 of record JAOWMA010000170.1, on the reverse strand, counting down.
GATTCGACGGAGACAGGAGAGCAGTCGATCTACCAGCAGGATTTTGTTCGGTTCACTGATTGGCATCGGTCTGGGTGCCGTGGCGGTCTTTGCTCAGCAGGATGTGCAGAGGACGTTGTCGTCTCTTGTCAGGTGGAGCAAGACATTCTTGGCACGACCTTGTTCGTCTTGGAATACACCACCAATTACTCCCATTTCACGCATCATATTCCAACTCACCCAATTTCCTACCCACTCTCAACCTCAACAGACACAGCATCAAGGTCGCTGGCCCCAAACCCAAAAGTAGTCGAATCCGACCTGGACGCCCCTTTCCTTCACATCTCGAGCCATCTCAGTCTCGATGCGATTCACATCATCCATGGTCTGAATCGTCTCGGCCCCTCCGTCCTGCACGACGGCTCCCAGAGAGGGACGAATGAGACGCTGCACGGCTTCCGTGGCCTTGTCCTGGATCGTCTTGTCCGCGGCCCACGAGCTCCAAATCTTTTGGTCGCAGTTCTTCAGACCGACCTTTTCGAACTTTTGGGCGAGGCCGGAAGGCATACTGAAGTCCGTGTCAACAACAACAGTTCAAATTCGGAAAAAGGGGGCACTGATGGGCCAAAACTGACAATGGGTCCCTCCCAATCCTCGCCCCGTGGCGCATGTTAGCCCACCACCACTCATCGTAAGCCTTGCTCGGCGGATACGCCCTGATGAACAGATCCGCCGTGTCCTCCCACAGAATCCACCCGCCGGGCCTCAATAGCGCCGCCAGGTTCCCCACGGCGACGTCCCAGTCCTCCGTCTTGAGCCCCAGCGCCAGCAGCCGCACGTGGACCAGGTCGAACTTACCCCGCAGCTCCGGCGGGAACGCCCGCAGCACGTCGTGCTCCCGGAACTCCATCCGCGGCTGCTCCGGCCTCAGCGGCGGGGACGCCGGGGGCGGCGGGATCGGTGGCGACGGCGGCCGGGGAGGGAACTTGAGCGGGTCGAGGTCGAAGCCGATCAGCTCGGAGCGGGCGGGGACGAGCTCCGCGAGGGAGGTGAGCCAGACGCCGCTGCCCGTCGCGACGTCGGCGACGCGGGGCGATGTCTGCGACCAGAGCGAGGAGAGGATGTGGGCGGGGAGGAGGTCGCCGCCGGTGAGGGGCACCCAGATCTCGAAGTGGTTGTAGGCGAGGCGCTCGAGCTCGGCGTCGACGTCGCCGCGGTTGAGGAGGTAGATTGTGTCGGTCCAGGAGGCCTGCGTTGCGGGGTCGGCTTTTTCGGTCATGGTTTCGACGATTGTGGTGAGTTGAATGCTGTATAGTGTAAGTGATTTGAGCAGTCCGTATCCGCTCGAAGGACAGTTATTCACTTGTTGTGAGCTGAAGTTCAAGACGAGCAAGAGTCTGAAGTTCGGTGAAGTTTACCTACTCCGCAGTTCCGAGTCACCCACTCCAATGTGGGATAGTGAATGACGAAACACTCGTGCCGAGACCACCGAGATCATTCTATGCACCCCAACTTTAGCCTCAGTTCGCGATGTCATGGTGGGATGACACTGAGTGAGGGGACCAGGCACCCCTGAGACGGACGCTTTGAACCCCAACGCTGCTCAGCTCCTCACCTGTAGACTATAACTTTAATCTCCAAGTATTTCTCTCTTCGTAGGAGACTTCTTCAATCTTCGGGCATGTCACGGCAGTCTGTTCACTGGTCAGCTGTTCGAAGAGCGGCCGTGAAACACAACAGTAGTTCAAATGCAGTAGTTCGAGCAATTCCTGCCCCATCCCGTCCGCTTCTAGCATGTTATATCGATGATATCTCGCTCATTTCCAGGCCGGAATCAACAGAAGTCCACAAGAATATGACATGTATTCAAAATGCACCATCAAACCACAGTCTCCTAAACACCACACCTCCTCTCCGACTTCTTCATCATCACATCTCAATGCTCTTGCCTCTCACGAAGCAAACCACTTTTCTTGGAGGACAACCCACCACCCACCGCTGCCGAGTGCGTCTGCTGCCGGCGTCAGTCACAGACAACTTGTCGGGGGTGATCCAGCCTGTGGCCAGGGACACCCAGTGCCGAAAAGGTGCTCGGGGGCCGCTGCTTGTGAAGAGGAACGCAACTTACCTCGGGCTGTGCAGGCTGCGGCTGAGCACCCTGGGGGGCCGACGGAGGGGCGTCGTCGTGCGGCAGGACGGGGCTCTCCGTCCGCGCATCCCACGCGGGGTTCGTGAACCGCGGCACACCGGCGTTGTTCTCCCCCGTCCTGGTTTCCGATGCGGTGGACCTCTGCTGGGAGGGCAAGCCGGCCGCCCCATCTGCGGCGGCGGCGGTGCCGGCTGCAGGTCGGCGGGGGACTTTCAGGGGATGGGGCTGCAATGGCGTTAGTCGGCGCTTCACCTCCGTCACCCGCGGCCCTCGCGCCGGCTTGAGATAACTCACCGTCATGGCCATCCTCGTCTCCGAGTCCAGGCTCGTCACCCCGGGCGAGATGCACGGGGCCGGCGCCTGTCTGTCGTCCTGGTTCCGGGGGACTTCCGCCTGCTGTTGCTGCGGTGACCTCGTGAAGAACATCTCCGCCTCGATCCTCTTTTGCCGCGTGCTCAGGACCTTGTTGTTGAATTGGCACAGTGTCGGTGATACAAGCGTGGACGTCGACTGACTCCGCCCGTGGTGCCGCTGGTGCCCCTTCGAGGACCGTCTGGTCGGGAGGTACGTGGGGCGGGTTCTGCTGCGCGGGATCCCGGTCATGTGGCGCGGCGTCTGTTGGATGCTGGAGAGCGGTGATGGAGGCAGGTGGTTCTGGTCTCTGGGTCCGAGAGAGTGTCCTCGGGGACGCGCGCTTGTTTCTGTTCTGCCCACGGGGGGCATCGGACGTGGACCGATCAGCTCTCGTGGGAGTCTCTGTTGATCTAGGGAATACGGCCGTTGGATTACTTCGGTTTGTCTCCGCTGTTCGTGTCCCTGATACTGTGAGTGATACTCGGGTTGGCGTTGCTGTTGCTGATGAAACAGTTGCTGCTGCTGCTGAAGCTGTTGCCGCTCCCTCTCCAACTCACACACCCTCTTTTCTAGTTCCTGCTGCTTCTCCCACCCAGCCGATACAGGGGACCCCTCAGCATGTACGAGACCGAACATATTCCCCTGGGAGGGAAAGCAAGGCGACCTGTTCTCCGCGGACATGCTCTTCTTGCAGTGCTGGTAGAACAGGCCAAGGACCCAGACGCCGATGAGCCCGTAGGCGATGCCGGCAAAGGCCAGCGCCATGTTGACCGGCATGGGCTCCTCCCTGGTGATACTGAAGACAAGGGCGAGCGCGGTGAGGGTGAAGAGCACGAGGATCATCAGCCACGGCAGGAACCTGGCCGTGCAGTCGGACAGGAACTGGTCAAAGTCTATGCCTGCCATTTTGGTCGGGCGGGGCGGGGTTCCGAGTGGGAAATGGGTAATCTGTTGGTGATGTGAGGCCACCAACTTGTGGTTCTGCCAGGCAGCATGATATAGAGACAACTTTGCCGTGACAGACGGTGGAAAAACGAAGAAAAAAGACGCGAGAAGAGCGATGGGAGTTGTAGTAGGCAGTAGAATTTTCATGACTCTATCCTCTCGACATCTCCTCCTGTTGTCGTACAGAATGTCTCATTGCTCATGAAAGTATACAATGATGCGTGTGTATATACAAAAGAAGTGAATCCCGTCTCAGAACCCTATGCCCAGGTCAAAGATCACTCAGGACGCCGATACGGCTCATAGTGAGACCTTGCCCGCCTCGCGTCCCCCTCCCACCTTGGACTCCGCGGGTTGTTCCACACACTGAAGGAAACCGGCGTGGCGGGCAGCTCGACAGGCGCGGTATCCCCTACGGATTCCGGACTGTAGTGCTTGAAGCTGTAGTGCTGCGGCTGCACTGGCTTTACTTCCATCTTGTTGTATGCCGGTGGCGGGGAGTTGTAACGCGGCAGCGAGACGTCCTGCTCGGACTGGCCCCCGCGGATCTGCTGCCACGAGCGGGGGAACCGAGCGGAGCCGACCTTTTCGGAGATGGAGCGCCGCTTAAACCACAGCAGGCACGCCAGTCCCGCAACGGAGGCGACGGCGGCGATGGTCGTGCCTGCAATGACGCTGCCCGAGGTCGAGTTCTCGGTTGGATTCGCGGGAGATGAGATTTGGGGTTGGGACGGGGCTGTGGGTGTAGGCGTGGAAACTTCCTGAGCTCTGCTGACGGACGGTGTCATCGATGCAGGAAGCCTCTCGGCGCTTGTGATTGTCACCGTCCTTGTTATGTGCGTGGAGAACCCCGGCAAGGCGGACACAAACGTGACTTTTGTCTTTGTGACGATGATATTGGTGCTGGAACTGCGGGCCTGACGTTCTTGATCCTCGTCCAAGACGCAGGCAGAACCGCCTCGACACTTGTAGCCAAACGGGCAGCACTGGTCGCCGCACACGGGCAGGTTTTCGTCGAGTTTCGTTGTGTGGATCGGGCTATCTGGGTGTTTGAAAACGTCCTGCGTGGCAACGTCGCAGATGATGGTCGTGATGACATCGCATGATGCCCCCTTGGGACAGCAGAGGACGGTGGTGCTCTCGGCGACAACGACGCATGTCTTGTCGCTGGGGCAGCAAAACGAATCGGGGGCGCCGTTACCACAGGTGTTGTGTCCTTTGACCGGGCAGCTGGCGTTTGGTCGTAATGAGGCTCTTTGTGTTAAGGGTTGGGGGTTTCGTGATGATGAAGAGATGGGGACGACTTCGAGGCCGCAAACGAGACGGTCATGGCAAATTAGCCACGCAAAGACGCAGAGACTGCGCCAGTTTGTTTGGTAAAACATTATGTCGCCGTATTTTGGGCAAAATCGCAGAATTCAAAGACTGGTAACAAAGGAGATAGAGGTCTGCCTGAGACCGACACCATCAGGACCAAAAGAGAATACGCCACTCGGCGGGAAGGAACACGACGGTATATCAACATCTCTCGTCCCCTGGCCGGACCTGCAGGATCGAGAAGCATGCTGTTGGTACGAGGTTGAGGGACGCAGCCAACCGCAGGGCCAGCTCTGCCGCGATGCTGGGTTTGATGTCCGCTGCATCGTCCTCTGCCTGCCCGATTGCCCTGCCGTCGCCAAACGCAGCCAATGAGGAGAGTCCCCTACGCGCGATCATGACGACCAGCACCAACAACCACCCATACCTGCAGGAGACGACGACCACAGCAGCAAAAAAGTCAGACAGGCATCTGAACCAGACTGCTGGAACCGCCTGAGTCATGTGGCTGGAGGAAGACCATGTTTGTGCCTCGCCGTACAAAGTAAGGCCCGGCACGACGAGAGCGCGGGCTGTGTCGTCCGGCGCTTGTTCCTGAGCCCCAGGCAGGGGGGGCGGGGGGAGTTGGTGTCTCTCATAATCTCATTGCTGTGCTGCTGTGCAGGTCCCCAATATTCGGGTGGCTGTCGATGAGGCAATCAAAACGACCCGGCAAGACGGACTCGGCGGCTATTCCTGCCACGCTGTTGGGAGCGCTGGGAATCCTATTTGTGTGCGCTTCCAGACCCTCCCGAGCATGGTCTCGAGAAGCGGTCTGGAGACGATCAGACAGGAAGCGGGCGAAGCGAGGCGGACTCTTCTCCTCTTCTGTGTCGAACAACGTGGCGGGGTTGAGGGCCAGACCACCGCTTGGAGGCCCAGGTTCGGGAGACCCGGCGAGAGGCAACGAAGTTGGGACTTTCGGCATGTGTCGTAGATGAGGTGGGTGAAAGGAACAAAACAAAGCAGCCAGCTGGTGGCAGTGAGACACGCCCGCGGGATACACGGGGGCCCCACCCCCGCTGCGCTGCTCTACGGCTTCTTTCCTCATCGCGCGCCGGAAGCCGAGGCTTTTAGTGCGCTTTCGCAGCAGTCTCCCAGCAGATACGGACAGGCAGATAGACATCCCCGCCGTCACCAAACGTCGCATCAGCTGATGTCGGTGCTGAACCGCAACATTTCTTCGCCTTCTTTGGTGCCCGTATCAACGAACAAGCGGGGCCATGCGAGGGGCCAAGACTCCCCCCTAAAGCCCGTGGCTGCCCCAGCAGATCTTCCCCCGGGCACCCGAGATCCGTCGCATTTCTCAAACGACCACACCTCAAAAGCCCCCCCCGGCCGCTTCTCTCTTGACAGTGTCAAAAACCTGGCCAACTTTGCCAATAATTCTTCGGCAGGATCAGAGTTCTACCCGACAGCTGTAACCCGAATTCCCCCACGATCACAATGCTTCCCCTAAGACATGCCGGCTCCCGAGCCGCCAGGTACGGTGACTTTTCTCTCACACTCTCTCTTGACACTGTAAAGTCAATGCCTCGATGTCTCTCCAAAGTCCCTAGCCTAGTGACACATGCAAGAAAGGGTCTCACACTCTAATTCTCCAGGCGCGCTGCGTTCAGAGCAGCTCCCCGCATCGCGGCTTTGGGTTCCTCGAGGACCATCTCCGCAACCGCGGCCCGCCTCCAGCAGCTCGATGTCAGGGTTGTCAACGATGGTATCCAAGTTGACGGTTTCCCGGGCGGCTCTGCCCGCAGATCGACTCTGTAAGTCGCGCCCCTCATCCGCCCGCCCCCCGGCCCGGCTCCGGTTGACCGGCTCATCACGATGGCTTCGAAAACATCAACTAACTGGCTCGAAAATAGCCCGCACTTTTGGTTGAGGTAAGCTGGGAGAACTGCAAGTGAGAACCTGGCCAATTGACTGTTGCATCAAGAGACAACTGCCGGTGCAACCAATGCGTGAACCAGGACACCACGCAACGAAACTTCGACACATATGCCGTACGTCACCTCATCTGTGCAACCCAAAACCGTCCCAACTAAGCCCCGGATCTGCAGATTAGCGAAGACATTCGCCCGTCGGATCTCAAGTCCGAGGAGCAAGGCATCCGAGTGAAGTGTATGTTGTCATGGCTGCGAGCCCCTCATCCACTGAACAAATGGTTGACGACGAGAAATAGGGGAGCAAGATGGCCACCAGAGCTTCTACCCTTGGAACTTTATCGAGCACTACCTGCAGGACGACCACCGCAGTCCGGAGCAGGTCAAGTAAGAGGCATCGACCCACGGCGAGAAACTCAGATCGTTGACATGTCCCAGCTACCACTTCTGGGGATCTGATATTGCCAACAGACGACCGGTCGTTGACTACAACCACGTCATGGCCTCAGGGGACGAGTCCGGCGTCGCCAAGTTGACGAAACTCATCGTAAGCACCCCTCTGAACAGCGCAGTGTCCAGTGAACCCCGTCTCACACTCGGCAGCGAGAATATGGCTTCGCCTTCGTCGACGGAACCCCCTTCGAGACCCCCGAGCCCACGCAGCGCGTCCTGGAAAAGATCGCCTTCATCCGCGAGACGCACTACGGCGGCTTCTACGACTTCATCCCCGACCTCGCCATGGCCGACACGGCCTACACCAACATCGCCCTACCCGCCCACACCGACACCACCTACTTCACCGACCCCGCGGGCCTGCAGGCCTTCCACATGCTCTCGCACGAGGCCCCGCCGGGCCAGGCCCCGCCCGCGGACGGCAAGCTGGGCGGCGAGTCCCTCCTCGTGGACGCCTTCCACGCGGCGCGCATCCTCAAGAAGGAGGACCCCGCCGCGTACGGGATCCTCTCCAAGGTGCGGCTGCCGTGGCACGCGAGCGGCAACCAGGGCATCACCATCTCGCCGGACAAGCGGTACCCCGTGCTCGAGCTGGACCAGGAGACGGGCGAGCTGCACCGCGTGCGCTGGAACAACGACGACCGCGGCGTCGTACCCTTCACCAAGGACGTCTCGCCGATGGAGTGGTACGCGGCCGCGCGCAAGTGGGACGCCATTCTGCGCAGGCCCGACGTCGAGTACTGGGTGCAGCTGAAGCCGGGTCAGGTTCTGAGTGAGTTCCCAATGCACTGATGTAGCCATGAGGTACATTTGCTGACCGTCGCGTTTTCCAAGTCTTTGACAACTGGCGCGTGATGCACGGCCGGAGCGCTTTCGAGGGACGACGACGCATTTGCGGTGCCTATAGTGAGTACCTACTCCCCTCAGACGTGCCCCCGACTAACGCAGCGCAGTCTGCCGGGACGACTTCATCTCGCGCTGGAGAAACACCAACTTCCCCCGCGACCACGTCTTGAACCAGGTTGTTGGTTGAGGCGGCGCATGAAGCGACGCATGGCCGAGGCGCTTGGAGCATAGCATTTCTGGTTGAACGTAGCATTCGGCATATATAAGTTGCAAGAGCAAGAGAATCCGGGCCTTGAGGCATGTAAATACGGGGTCGAAGGCATTTGATATCGTTCAGCATCACAAGGGCATCGCGGACGAGCTAGCGGGCCGGTTTGGGCAGCTCCTAGGGGGCTGCTGCTGAGGGAGGATCCGTAGGCGGCTGGACCTGGGTACCTCAGAAGCGCGCCAGTCGAGTTGAAGCGGGGGTCGTTTTAGCCCCGATGGCCCCGCGATTCAGGTACCCCGTAGCAGCATCGTCCCGCGGTAAAAGTCAACATTGGCGTGTTGGAAGCCGCCCAATCTGGAGCAATGTGACCCGAATACCCCCGAGACCCGGGCCCCCATGGCCACCAGTGCGCACCCCCCACACACCCCCGGCGGCGCCCGAGGTTGAAGACACATGCGACATGCAGGAAACCCATCTCCCCTAGTGCCGTCTTCAGCGTCGATGACGGCTGTGATGCCAATGGCACGACCTGGACGCCGCCGCTGCCCCTCCATCCTGGACGCCGTCAGGTAGCGTATGTAGCGCGGCACAGCAGCAAACCCCAGGCAGAGCTACCCCGTCGCATCTTCAAGCTCCACCGCGTCACCTCTCGCTCGAGATTGTTCCGTCGGCCCAGACGCATGAACCAGGGGCGTCATTGCCGCGGCGCGCCGGCCATGCTAGTATTAGTATTAGCTTCTCCCTCGCACTCCTCAGGGTCCCCTCGTGGATTCTTCAAGACCCTCATATTGCGGTGAAGCTTCTCCCTAGAACCCTGTCAAATTCAATCCAAAGAAACGGCCCTCTTGCGGCATATTCTCCCTGCCGCCTCTTGATAAAATGTTCGGGTCCGTCCTCCGCGCTGCCGTCTCGCGGCCACGAGTCCTCTGTGTCCCCCGTGTCGCAGCTGCCAGCAGAACCGCGAGATTCCAACCTTTCTCCACGACCATCGCAAACATGGCGGATATGAAGGACGGCGCTTTCAAGAACAACGCTACCGTGCCCCCCGAGGGAAACCGTGTGCTGCCACTGTTTTCGCTCAAGGGCAAAACGGCCATTGTCTCTGGTGCGGGCGCTGGCATTGGCCTTAACATTGCCCACGCCTACGCCGAGGCCGGCGCGAACGTCGCCATCTGGTACAACAGCAACAAAAAGGCCCTGGAGCGAGCTGCCGAGATCGAGAAGGAGTATGGCGTCAAGTGTGCGTTGTTGTCAGGCTGGGCGGCCAGGTGCTGTATTGCTGACCTTTTTCCTCAGGCAAGGCCTACCAAGTCAACGTGACCTCTCACCAGTCCATCCAAGAGTCCGTCCAGCAGATTGTTTCCGAGTTCAATGGTCGCCTAGACATCTTTGTTGCCAACTCGGGCATTGCGTGGGAGGAGGGCCCGTTGATCGACGGACCCATGGACAAGGCCGACAGGGTTATGGCCGTCAACGTCAACGGCACCATTTACTGCGCTCAGGTCGCCGGTGCGCACTTCCGCCGACAAAAGAAGGAGGGGACAACACTCGACGGCAAGCCGCTTGAGGGCTTCACATACGGCAGCTTCATTGCCACCGCCAGCATGAGTGGCCACATTGTCAACATCCCGCAGGCGCAGGCAGTGTACAACTCGTCCAAGGCGGCGGTCATCCACCTCTGTAAGTGCTGCGGGACGCTTTGGTTGACTTACAACTAACAAGACCATCAGGCAAGAGCTTGGCCGTGGAGTGGGTCGATTTTGCCCGCGTCAACACCGTCTCGCCCGGGTACATCAAGACCGAGATCACCGACTTTGTGCCCGAGGAGTCCAAGAAGCAGTGGAGGAACAAGACTCCCATGGGGTGAGTTGCGGAGGCGAATGCTGTGTGTATGGGTGCTAACTGTTCGTGATAGACGCGAGGGAGAGCCCAGAGAGCTCAAGGGCGCCTACTTGTACCTCGCCTCGGACGCCGCCTCGTACACGACTGGATGCGACCTCAGCGTCGATGGAGGATACTGCCTGCCATAGAGGAACAAGGAGGAGAAGCTTCCATTGGGGAACGTCGCGAAGTGCGCCGAGCTGGAGACATGGCAGGCCCGCGATGTTACTCGGACGGCAATCATTGAGCCGGGAGGAGCTCCGTGATAATGAGCCGAGTCCGAGCCCGAGCTCGCGGTATGCTCATTGTTTCAATGACCCGGTCGACTGTTGGATGGTAGTCGCGGAGGCCGGAGGTGATGATCGGGTTCTGGATGGTAGAGGGAGAGAGCAAGCTGAGTATACCCAAGACCAGAAGCAGAGCCGAAGTAGAGGTAGAATTAGACGCCGTAAACGAGAGAATAGACGACCAATGTCATTGAACTGCGTATGTCCATCTCATGGGTGTCGCGTGGTATCGTGCGCGTCCCGGTGATGGAGATTGCTGATCGCGAGTCGTAAGGCGGGGCAGCAGTCGAAATCCGTCCAATGCGAATCGTGGGATTTCTGGCGTGTCCTATCTGGCTAAGCCAAGCCAAGCCAGATCTGAACAGGATTAGGATTGGAGCTAGAGCAAAGTGGAAAAAGACGGTCGGGTGAGGGGCACGGGGGGACCTCAGGTACGTACCTTTTCCGGCCAAAGTGGGGGCGGACGAGGCAACTGGACGCTTTTGACAGGTTGCGGCTGCCTTCTCGCCTCTCAGACGAGAGGAAAGAGGAGGAGGGGCGCTCAGAGCCGACGGGAGGGCTTGGGTAGCGGTACTTGCGACCTGGCTGCACCAGCAGCGGGCGCACAAGTCCCCTCTACCTCGCCGCCCCGCCGTCCGCGGGCATTTGGCGTCTGCCACCTGCCAATTCATCTGAGGTGTGCGTTCCAGCTCCAGCTTACTACACAGTGCAGCAGCCACGCACCGCACAGCACTGCACTTGCACCCCTCTGCAAACTGCACCCTGAAGGCAGAGGCAGGCGGGCAGACAGGCAGGCACCCGCCGCCGCGGTGGACTCGCCGCCGCCGCCATGGATGGTATCAGTGGCTGACGGGACCGACCTCACTATCTACCTACCCCAGCGCGCCCAGCTCCCTCCCAGCAGCCCGCCCTGGCGCGCAGCAGGGCAGCGTACCTACCATACACCGTATTTAGCAGCGGGCCGGCCAGCGACGCAAGCACCTTGAACCCCGTGCGACTGGAGCCCCAACCTGGAACTGGCGACTGGACCTGGCCGAGTGCAGTGCATCCCATCCCGTCCCATCCCCTTCACCCAACTCCCCCCTTCTCAGCCCTATCTTTCCTCACCTCAATTTTTACCCCTCGCCTCGCATTGCCTCGCCTCGCCGGCTCTCTCTCGTGTCGTCTCGTGCCCATCGACTCGACTCGCCGCAGCCCAGCTCGCCTCTTTGTAGGCCCATCGCGACTCGACTCAGAGCTGGTCCACCCCTTGCCCTCGCTCACCGCTCTGTTCTTCGCCATCATCGATACCCGACCGAGCCCCTCGATCAGGACCCTATCCCATCTTCTTCGTCGCCCCAGCCCAGCTGCCCATCATGGACCCCGAGGGTGCCGCCACGCCTGGCGACGATCGTCGCACCCAGCAGGTCGACAATGCCATCCGCGCCATTCGCGAGAAGAAGCCGCTGCCCGAGATCGACTTCACCATCCACACCATGGAGGATGGGACCCAAGTGAGCACGCTCGAGCGAGTCTGCAAAGGTACGCCGCATCACCTGCCTCCACGACACCTGCCGTCGCCATCGCCAGTCTACTGCGTCACGATGCTTCTCGACCCGCTGCCGTCGAGCTTCACCGAGCCGTCTGTTCGCGCTAACCTGATTTCCTCCCGCCAGATGTCCAAGCTCCCGCCATGTTCACCCCCTCCGACGAGCAGTTCTTCGAGGACGAAACCCACACGAAGCCCAACATCAACTTCCTCAAGCAGCACTTCTACCGCGAAGGTCGCTTGACCGAGGAGCAGGCCCTATGGATCATCAGGACCTGCACTGAGCTGCTTCGCGCCGAGCCCAACCTCCTCGAGATGGACGCTCCCATCACTGTCTGTGGTGACGTCCACGGCCAGTACTACGATTTGATGAAGCTTTTCGAAGTCGGCGGCGACCCTGCCGAGACCAGATACCTTTTCCTCGGAGACTACGTCGACAGAGGATACTTCAGTATCGAGTGTGTTCTGTACCTCTGGTGCTTGAAGATCCACTACCCCAAGACCCTTTGGCTGCTTCGCGGCAACCACGAGTGTCGCCACTTGACCGACTACTTCACCTTCAAGCTCGAGTGCAAGCACAAGTACTCCGAGGCCATCTACGAGGCCTGCATGGAGTCCTTCTGCTGCCTGCCCCTCGCTGCTGTCATGAACAAGCAATTCTTGTGCATCCACGGTGGTTTGAGTCCCGAGCTTCACACTCTCGACGACTTGCGAAGCGTGAGTTGCTGCAGCTGCTAACTCCCGAATCGCACGTGCAGCTAACGAGACAACCCAGATTGACCGATTCCGCGAGCCGCCCACCCAGGGCCTCATGTGCGACATTCTCTGGGCCGACCCTCTCGAGGACTTTGGACAGGAAAAGACCAGCGACTACTTTTTGCACAACCACGTCCGTGGCTGCTCCTACTTCTTCTCCTACCCGGCTGCATGCAACTTCCTCGAGAAGAACAACCTGCTGTCCGTCATTCGAGCCCACGAGGCACAAGATGCAGGCTATCGCATGTACCGCAAGACTCGCACCACCGGTTTCCCCAGTGTCATGACCATCTTCTCCGCGCCCAATTACCTCGACGTCTACAACAACAAGGCTGCTGTTTTGAAGTACGAGAACAATGTCATGAACATTCGACAGTTCAACTGCACGCCTCACCCCTACTGGCTGCCAAACTTCATGGACGTCTTTACATGGTCTCTGCCTTTCGTCGGAGAAAAGATCACCGACATGCTTATTGCCATCCTCAGCACATGCTCCGAGGAGGAACTCAAGGAGGATGCTACTCCCTCCTCCACGTCACCCGGGCCCATGTCGCCCCCCCTCTCTGGGGCCTCGCAAGACCCCGAGTCGATCGAGTACAAGCGACGAGCCATCAAGAACAAGATCTTGGCTATCGGCCGTCTCTCGCGTGTGTTCCAAGTGTTGCGTGAAGAGTCCGAGAGAGTTACTGAGCTCAAGACTGTTTCCGGCGGCAGACTGCCGGCTGGAACTCTCATGCTCGGCGCCGAGGGCATCAAGAACGCTATCAACACATTCGAGGATGCCCGTAAGGTTGATTTGCAGAACGAGAGACTTCCTCCCAGCCACGAGGAGGTTGTGAAGCACCAAGAAGAGGAGAGGAAGCAAGCTTTGGAAAAGGCGGCCGAGGATGCTGCCAACGATACGAAGCTGCAGCAATTGTCCAGGAGACTGAGCACGTAAGTACCAAACCTATGCAATCATTAGTGGCCTTGGTACTGACCCCTTCACAAGTGATCGCAAGAGTCATAAGGGATGAAACGACAGTTCTGGGGGTTAGAACATGGTTGTGATAGAGGGCCTTCGGCGATTTAAAGCACAATTAGGGCGTCGGGCTTGGCTCCGTTTCATTATCTAGGTCAGCTGGGGAAGCTGATATGCGAATACATCTCGAAAGCATTCTTGATCTTCAAGTCTTATGCTTACGGAGATCGGAGGACTCCGTTGCCTTCGCCTCCTGGCTGTAGGTGATTATAGGCTATTGGAGAACCGCCAAGCGTTTTGCAGTTCCAATCACAGGTGGGCTACTACAAACGACTTCTAATCGAAAACCTTCTCGCCAGCACCAAAAAAGTCCAGTGAGGAACGTTTCGAGGGTTTTTCTTAATGTCATGATTTGTGGGTTTTTAATCACCCTGGTGAGATGCCGTGACCACAAGAGGGGCCTCCAATGTCATACGCCAGACACCGTCAATTTGTCGCCCATGGCTCACAACGCCTAGAAAATGGCAAGAATATTCGGCGGGCTGCATCGAACGTTAGCAGCAACGACGGGAGAATCCAAGGCCGGCGGAGGTGGTTTTCGGATGAATTCGATCGGGGGGGGGGTTCTCACCTCGCGACTCCGCCGGGTACATGACATGGCTCGCTCGACACGAAGAAGCTCCACCTCTTTTCCTGCTTGCACTTCTCGGCCAGCGCCTCCAGGTCGAACAGCTCACCGATGGGCATGCCCCAGCCTCCGAGGAGGATCTCGTGCATCCAGTACTGCGGGTCGCGGCGCGGCCAGCACTCAAAGGCCGGCTGGTCGCCCGCGACGGCGGAGAAGTTCTCCCAGACCCAGCGGAGGGTCTCCTCGGACTGGGCGACGCCGCCGAAGACCTGCGGGGTGGCGACGCGGTACGTTTCGAGGTCGGAGGGGGATTTGGCGGCGTGCGTGGCCATGAAGCCTGTTTTTTGTAAGTCTTGCCGGCTTTGTGGGTTTAGTGAAGGTCATGTATGTACCTGTGCGGGTGAAGAGGATGTCGCCGAACTTGACCTCCGTTCCTTGCGCCTTGAGGCACGCTTTGAGGTCCGAGACAGGGATGGAGTCGTGGGCGAAGGGGTCGTAGGGTTTGTTTTGCTCGAGGCGCCAGGTGTGATAGTCTACGAGAACGCCGCGGCCGACGATGCCGTGTTTCTGCCAGGCTGTGCTACGCTCAGTCTCCGGCACATACACAATATCGCGGAGGAGAGATCAGAGGGCTAACCTTGAATGCCGTTGACGGTGGACCGCTTCCCCTCGTCGTCGACGGCGTGCACCTCTTCCATGGTGACGCCGTTGTAGAACCTCTCTTCCTTCTGGTAGCCGAAGTGGCGGAGGCCGTCCCACTGCGACGAGGACTGCGAGTTGAAGGTCCAGACGTCGTCGTTGACGAAGCGGGGGGGTTTGCGGAAGAGTTCGTGGTGAAAGGCGCGGCGGGCGAAGAAGGGTTGGGGCTGGGCTGTGAGGGACCAGTTGAGAGAGACTCTGAGAGTTGTTGCTTGTAAGTGGGCTGAATTTGAGAGAGTTGAGGCGTGATATTTTCATGACGCAGTCGGTCGACTGTTCTGGTTGTATTACTCATGGAACATACCAAGGAGACGGTCGGTTTACCTTGATCCAGTCTTGATTTCCCCTCTGGCAGCAGCGGCGACCCGCTCATCTGTCAGTCTGTTCAGAGTCCCCAACTCGTCCTTGTCGCCGTAGAGGCCCCAGGCGGAATATCTGGGGTTCTCTTTGCCGAGGGGGAGAGACTCGAACGGCGGGATGCCGTTCTCATTGAGATTGATATCCGTGGAGGCCATTATGTTGCTATCTTTATCGGATGAGAGTTGGTCGCTCAGTTGTTGAATTCGCTTCATCGCGTTATCTGTGGAATCAGTTTGCCGGACACGATCAAGATGCTTGGTTGTGGTGTTTTTGGGTGGACGGGAGACACTCACTCAGATGATGTCAACGATGCCCGAGCACTCATGTATGAGCAGCGTCCCCGAACTTCTCCGCACTGGTTGGTCATTTTGAGATGAACCGCTGAGCCTTCTGTTGCTGCGTCTCTTATTCCCGAAATCGGTTCGGGAGCGGGGTGCTAGCGGTAGGATTTCCGGTCCGGTGCCGGAGTGTTTTCCGATGCCATTTTGGAATCGCCGAGAACAATCAACTCCGCCGTTTAAAATACGCCCTGCACACAAGTCGAGTTTGGAATATTTTCACAGAGTCGCTCGAATCCCCGGGTTCATCTTGAGAAATGCATGCGGGCCACGGCAGCCTCCTTTTACTCAGCAGGAACATACCCGAACATGGCAATGGTACTGGCAACATGCAAAATATGTTTAAGCTTGGTGCTCCTCGGAAACATTAATTGCCAGCATCACCAGTCAAAAGACAGCTTGCACTCGTTGCATCACGTCAGCTCGTATCGTCGCATCCGACCATTTGCGGGTTGGGAACAGTCAAATGGAACAGCAAGAGGCAATAGATTACATGCAGTTTTATCACAATATTTCATTTCACAGAAAATTGACCGAGTCCTAGGCGTCTTTCGGCCACGGGGCGACCAGTCTCAGTCCCGGCCCCGGCCCCGGCTCCGGCACACGGCGGCGACTGCGGTTCCGGAACACTGGGTGGGTCCTTTCCTCGCCGGCACTCATGCAGAAGAGCGAAGGAACTACAGCGCAACTGAGATTCCTTTTGAGAAAGTACCGGCCTTCCTCATCAAAAAGACCTTTCAAGACAGCAGGACCGCCCTTGAGCCATCACTGCCTGTGTAGTCACCCAAAAACTGTTTACCTGCCCAACAGCTGGGAAAAGTAAAGCCTAACCACAACAACGTCAACCACAACAACGTCGTTGAACACGCAACATTTCATCAGCATTCAATTTTGACATTCGTTTACAACCCAGCAATCGATAATTCGGCATAGACAACTTCGTATTCCTGCCTGGAATCACTTCCACATCACCCCTTGTGTAGATTGACACATGGCCAGCGTATCGTCTTTGGACACGATGAACGAAGACAATTATCCCCATGACACGGGATTCTTCTCTCGTCGCATATCCACACCCTCTTCAGACTGTCAAAGATGGTTCGATAGGGGCCTTTTATGGACATACGCCTTCAACCACGAGGAGGCCGAACGTTGCTTCAGAATTGCCACCAGCTTTGACCCCTGCTGTGCCATGCCGCTCTGGGGTCTCGCTCTTTGCCTGGGGCCGAACTACAGCAGACCATGGGGCACCTTTGAACAAAGAGAGCTCACTTCCGCTGTTCAACGAGGCCGCGCATATGCTCGGGAGGCCTGGAAATGGTGCTCGCGAGCCGCCCCTGTCGAGGTGGCGCTTGTTGGTGCCATGTTAGCCCGTTACCCAGGTGAATCCCAACCGACGACTCCAGAATTGTGCGCAGAATGGCGCAAGGGATTCGCAGATGCCATGCGCTCGGTATACAACGCATATCCGAAAGACCTCGATGTTCTCACTATCTACGCAAACGCCGTCATCGATTCGAACCCCTGGAGCATGTGGGACACGAGAACCGGAAAAGAAACCAAAGGCGCAAAAGCATCGGCCATCAAAGTCATGCTTCAGAATGGGCTATTGAGGCAAGAGGCGACAAAACACCCCGGGCTTCTCCATGCGTTTGTTCACTTGGCTGAAATATCTCCACAACCGGATTTTGCGGTTCCCTATTCCGGGAATCTTCGCGCCCTGGCGGTCGATGCTGGTCACTTTAGCCACTTGGCGGCTCGAATCGACTTGCTCTGCGGCGACTACGAAAAGGCTCTCGGGTCCAGCAAGGATGCATTTCAAGCGGACGACATGTGCGCTGCCTATGCCGGGCGATACAACTTCTACACAATCTACAGATGTCAACACTACTACACGGGCATTTTCGCCGCAGTGTTCCGCGGAAAGCTTCAAGACGCCCTTGAAATCCTCTCTGACCTCGAGTCCCTCCTATCCGTTGACCTCTTGTATTTGAAATCTCCGCAGATGCTCTATCGACTCGAAGCATATCTCTCTATCCGGCCGCAGGTTTTGGTTAGATTCAGATGCTGGCAAGAAATCAAAGCTCTCTCTGTGCCACAGAACACAAAACTTTATGCCATGACCACCGCTATGACGCATTACGCCAAAGCCATCGCATATGCTGCTACAGGAGAAAAGGCTCAAGCAAAGGAACACCGCAGACTATTTTATCAAGCTCGATCCAAGGTGCCGAAGACATGTGTTCTAATGAACGTTCAGTGTCAGCAAATCCTCACTGTCGCGGCGAGACGTCTCGATGGAGAAATAGAGTACTGGTCTGGAAATACAGAGGCAGCCGAAGTTCACTTCCGTTGCACGATTCAACTCGAGGACCGACTCCCACACAGTGTGCCCCGGTGCTGGCTGCACCCAACCAGGCACGCATACGGCGCCCTGTTGTTGGAAGAAGAACGTGTAAACGAGGCAATCAGACTGTACATGGAGGACGTGGGAATGAACGCCAATTTTCCGCGCTTATTGCAAAACAGGAACAACGTTTGGGCCTGTAGGGGCCTGCACGAGTGTTTATCGCGAATCCATCTGACGCCAATCTTGACAATGGCCAAAAAAAAGCTGGAAGGCATTGTCAATTCAAACAAAATCCCCATGGAACTTCCGTGCTTTTCACCATTCACTCCCGACGACACTAAGGAGGCAGCAGCTGAAGGCTTGAGAAAAGCAACAGCGACAAAGGACGTACAGATGACGGGAATTGATGACGATGGTGAAGATGACGACGACGAAGAAAGTGACGAGGATGAAGAAGGAGGCGCCTCCATCGAGTAAACGTGCCGGGGAGGAGACGTTGTGACCAACACGAGAGCAGACGGGTCGGCAGAAGGGTGGAATGAACTTGCGGTGTATTCATGATAGCTTCAGCGTTTTCGAAAGCGTTCACAGGCGGAGACTAGGGCATAATCCAAAGTGTCTCCAGGTAGTTGATAACGTATTCATGCATCTGACCAGTCCTCATGGGATGTCCAATGTGACGTGAGAGTCACCGCAACGGGTATACCTGCCATGCTGGACCAGACTCGTCGTTTTTCTTCGTTGATAATACTTTTCTTAGTGTTGAGATATCCAGGAAGGATACAACAACTAGGGAAAGCCATCTTTTGAGACTTCTAGACGACTTGCCAGACACATATTTAGGGGGCGCTTCGACCGAGTATGCGGATCCCTTCGAGGGTCTGGAGCATCTTTTGAATTTCTTGATAATTGTCCCTCAATTGGTTTTTACAGGTATGTCTCTGTAACATGTGTTATTACGAGACGGAAAACCTCATTCAGGGCGTCTCGATGTCGACTTGAAGTGCAGAAAGGGTGTCTGTGAGCAACCCCCTGGGATTTAAGGCTTGTTCCTGTTGACACACAGCCGTCCACACAAGCTTCAGTCACATGGCCACCCTAAGCTTCTTCCCTAGGTTCACATCGTTCCGGATCACCATAAACCTTACTTCCAGTGCTTGGAGATGGCGCCGTTTAAGTCGGCTTTGCCGCCATAGGAGCTGTTCTCGAGCACCCAAGCTAGTCTTGATTTTCTGTGCACCCAACGCGAATCGTTGGATTCTTCTGACGGCGTCTTACAGGACCTTTTGCACCAACTCGACCGTGTCGAAGAAGGCCTCCCGCTCGGTGTCGACCTTGTTGAGCCCCAGCCCCAGGACCAGGGTCCTGCGATCCTCAGGGTTGATGGTCGACACGAGGCTGGCGATCTGGGCGGCGTAGAGCTGACCGAGGGTCTCACGCTCATCGCCGCCTCCGCCGAGGAGGGTCTTGGGCGTGAGGTGCACCGAGGGGAGCAGGCCGCGGCTGTTTGACGGGAGGCTCAGGTCGACCATGCCGCCCGAGGAAGCCTGGAGAGGGACTTGGATCTGGGAGGCGTGTCAGAGTTTCGGGCTCTCTTGTTCCAGGGGAAATGGGGCAAGAATACCCATTGTGAGAGCTTGCCGTCTTGTGAGATTGTCACCATGATCTTGTCTGAAAAGCCAATTGATGTGACTTCTGTCGGGACGCCGTTGACTGTGCCCGTTGCCTGCTTGCTTCGCGCGGGGAAGGCTTCTTCTCTGATGCCCTGAGGTTCCATTTTCGTGATATGATGAGAGAGAAAGGCTTGCAATCGAAATTCAATGTCCAACAGATTCCGATGGCGTTTTGGATGGTGAGGATTATGAACAGCGTCTCAGGCTGGTCCGGTAAGTCGTGGATTGTACTGACGAGCTGGCGCCCCGTCATCAGCGGCCAGTGCCCGCCAGTGATGTCGGGCCCCATAAAAGCGGCCGGGGCCAGGGGTCCTGATCGCCCCGCACTAAGCTACAAACAGACGGATCTGAGGCGGTGAGAGCGGCAGAACCTTTGGCTCCCAAAAATTTCCAGAGATTTTGACCGAGGACCTTGTCGCCTTCACGAGCTCCAGATGACAAGGAAGTGAATTGTCTTGGGGGGAAATCTGAAGCATTAATATCCTGAAATATGGTGCCTTTTATTGCATTATAAAGCCTCTGATTTTCGCTCATTTTTTCGGGTTTTCAGCTCTCCGGAAGCTCAGCAAATCGACTGGCTTTTTCACTCTTGGTCGGTCCTGAGAGCGCGAAGTCTCACTTGAGTTTTTTTGAACCTGCCTCGCCACGACTAGACTCGAGGTTCCGCACCAATTGACACACCACCCACTGCACGAAAGACTGCACTTCGAATCTGTCAAAATGGCCGGCAAGTTCGTCCCGAGAGAGCGGAAGCATAAAAAGCTCGCCCGCCAAAAGGCCAAGGAGAATGCCGTCCTCCCGGACAGCAACGCCGATGAGATCCTGCCGGAGGACCAGAAGCGCATGCAAGAGAAGCGGGCGCAGTTGAAGGCCGAGCTTTCGCAGGATGCCAAGGTCAGCGGCAAGAAGGCGAAGCGTCTGGAAAAGTACATCACCACGAAGCTGCGCAAGGACGAGAACCGCGAGATCCTGGCCAAGCTCGCGCAGCAAAAGGTCGACACCAGCCTGTTCACGAGCACCAAGTCCCTCGGACAGGGCAAGGAGACGAAGCGCCAGGCCCTGACGCGCGCGCTGAGGGAGAAGAATGCCGGGTTGGAGGTTGATGCGACGGCGGAGGAGATGCTGTACGAGAAGAGGAAGGAGGCGCCAGAAGAGTCTGATGAGTCGGAGGAGAGTGAAGAGGAGGAAAAGGCCCCCGAGCCGGCACCGAAACCCAAGCCGGTGGCGGCGGCGCCCGCTGCAAAGACGGAGTCGAAAGAGTCAAAACCAGAGTCCGAGACGCAGCCGCAGTCACAACAACAAACGCAACCGCAATCGCAAACGCAACCACCGGCTTCTGTGGGTTCTGGATTGAAGCGCCCGCTAGACGTCGACGAGGAAGGCCGCCCAGTTCTGCGGAAGCGCCAAAAAAGGGGTGGAGTTCAATCCAAGTTTTCCATTGCCGAGCCCGAAAAGGCTGACGACGCGGAGGAGGAATGGGGTGGATTCAGCTCAGAAGGTGAGAAGGAAGATGCGAGCTCCGACGAACAGTCTCCGGAAGAGGAATCCGAAGAGGAGTCAAGCGAGGGGTCAGAAGACGACTCGGACGAAGACATGGACGATGACGAGAGCGACTCGGGCAGCAAGAGGCAGTCTGCTTTCAAAGCCTGGGCACATGCTCAAAGGAATCAGGCCCTGGGCTACCAACCAGTCACACCGTCGTCCACGGCACTCGACATCCCAAAGCCGGAGAACTTCACACCGCGACCTGTGGAGCAGGAGCCTCTGCCGCGAGAACTCCAGCCCACGACGAACCTCGCGCGTAAAGCGTACAGCGTCACGGTGACGAGGACACCGGAGATCCAGGAGGCGCGCATGAGGCTGCCCGTTGTTGCGGAAGAACAGAGAATTATGGAAATGATCCACAATAACGACATCGTGGTCGTCTGCGGTGCCACTGGTTCCGGTAAGACGACACAGGTGCCTCAGTTCCTGTATGAGGCGGGCTACGGCTCGCCCAATTCCGACACGCCGGGCATGATTGGTGTTACGCAGCCCCGTCGTGTCGCTGCTGTGAGCATGTCGAAGCGTGTTGGCCAAGAATTGGGCGACCACGAGGACAGGGTCGCATACCAGATTCGTTTCGAAGGCACGACATCAGCCAAGACGGCAGTCAAGTTCATGACGGACGGTGTGTTGCTGCGAGAGATGGCTCAGGATTTCTCTTTGAAGAAGTACTCGGCCATTATTATTGATGAAGCCCACGAGAGGAGTGTCAACACGGATATTCTGATTGGTATGCTCAGCCGCATCAACAACATCCGTCAGGGAGACGACAAGATCGACCCCTCAATCAAGCCCCTGAAGATAATCATTATGTCTGCGACACTGAGAGTCGAAGACATGACCAACAACGTCACCCTTTTCCCCACGCCGCCCCCTGTCGTTGAGGTGGAGGGACGACAGCATCCCGTCACAATCCACTTCTCCCGGCGCACGCAGTCCGACTATGTCGAGGAGGCCTTCAAGAAGATCATGCGAGGCCATAGGAAGCTACCTCCTGGTGGCTTCCTTGTCTTCCTCACAGGTCAGAACGAGATTATGCATCTGAGCAAGAAGTTACGGGCCGCTTTTGGTGGGTTTACTGGAGCGAGTGCACCCAAGGTCCAGATCTCAGCCACCGAGGCGCCAATGGAAGTGGAAGACATCGACTTTGGCGAGGTGGAAGACGGAGATTTCGGTGAAATTGACGACGAAGTCGACGACGATGAGATGGAGGATGAGGATGACAAGGAGTTTGAAATCGAAGGAGAAGAAGGGGAGACAGGACCCTTGAAGATG
Source organism: Colletotrichum tropicicola (assembly GCA_025962755.1). Classification (NCBI taxonomy): domain Eukaryota; kingdom Fungi; phylum Ascomycota; class Sordariomycetes; order Glomerellales; family Glomerellaceae; genus Colletotrichum; species Colletotrichum tropicicola. The sequence goes on along the minus strand of JAOWMA010000170.1, from coordinate 2,210 downwards.
CAAGTCCTGCCCCTTTTCTCTCTGCTGCCGACTAGGGAACAGATGAGGGTATTTGAGGAACCGCCAGAAAACACCCGCCAAGTGATCCTGGCCACCAACGTTGCGGAAACCAGTTTGACCATCCCGGGCATCCGCTACGTCTTCGACTGTGGTCGAGCCAAGGAGCGCCAGTACGACCGCATCAGCGGAGTTCAAACCTACGAGATTGGTTGGATCAGCAAGGCCAGCGCGAGCCAAAGAGCCGGTCGTGCCGGCCGTACGGGCCCGGGCCATTGCTACAGACTCTATTCTTCGGCCGTCTACGAGCGGGACCTGCCGCAGTTCACCGACCCCGAGATTCTGCGCATGCCTGTCGACGGCGTCGTGCTTCAGCTCAAGGCCATGAACCTCTCCAACGTCGTCAACTTCCCCTTCCCGACCCCGCCGGACCGTATGGGCCTGCGCAAGGCTGAGAAGCTCCTCACCTACCTCTCCGCCATCACACCAGAGGGCCAGGTCACACGCATCGGCTCCACAATGTCCATCTTCCCGCTCTCCCCCCGCTTTGCCCGCATTCTTTTGGTCGGACACCAGCACGACTGCCTGCAGTACACCATCATGATGGTCGCAGCGCTGTCGGCCGCCGAGATCTTTGTCCCGGAACACCAGGCCATCCCCTCACTTGCCGCCAAAGACGATTCTGAGCTGCGCAGCAACGCAGACGTCATCGCCGAGGACCGCCAGGCCAACATCCGCCGTCTGTTCAATGCAGCCCACAAGAACTTCTGCTACCTCGACGACCGTTCCGACGCCATCAAGCTGATGCAGGTAATTGGCGAGTACGCGCACGACCCGACGGAACAGTGGTGCGAGAGCCACTTTGTGCGGTACAAGGTGATGAAGGAGGTCACGCAGCTGCGGCAGCAAATCACAGAGCTGCTGCGTACCAACATCCCGGCGTTCAAGAACCTGAAGTACCAGGACAAGCTGGACGCGCCCTCGGACAAGCAGGTGGCCTACCTCAAGCAGATGGCGGCCGCGGGCTTCATCGACCAGGTCGCCCTGCGCGCGGACAAGGCCCCCGTCCCGCCGGAGCTGGCCCGCAAGCCGCGCCGCGCCATCGACGTGCCGTACATCCCGCTCATCCCGCTCGGCGCAGGCCACGACGCGGAAAAGTTTGTGTACCTCCACCCGTCGTCGCCGCTGTCGCACCTCAGCCCGGCCGAGTGTCCCGAGTTCGTGGTGTACTCGCACCTGCAGCGGGCGACGCAGGGCCACGACACGGACAAGGCGCCGAAGACGAGGATGCAGACGCTGACGGACGTCACGGGTGGGCAGCTGGCGAGCCTGGCCAAGGGAACACCGCTTGTGAGCTATGGCAAGCCGGTGAAGGAAGTGTCGTCGACAGCAACGACACGCGAGGTGTGGGTTGTGCCGTACCTCCGGGCCGAGGGGGTGGGAGGCCAGGGGTGGCCGTTGCCGATGAAGAAGGTCACGCAGCGCAAGGTTGCTGGAAAGGGATGGGTTGTTGAATAAGGCGTTGGGAACTAAAAAGTAATTGAGTTATATTCAGGCTAGAGAATAGAGAGGCAAGGCGTTCTGTTCTATCCTGTGGTCAGACACATGATTCCAGGCTTCTACCATATGTTTCTACTACTCTCTGCGCTCATTGCCAGCTGTGACAAAGCCTGTTGTGTGTTTGTTCCAAGCAACATGCCGTGGTCGGGAAGCAACTGGACACAAAAGTGTTTCAACAGGTCAGCTCGTATTGGCAACGCGACGCGGTATGTGAACGAGCCGATACGATGCCCACGAGCACATCATCCGTGCGAACCACACACACACACACACATGATGCAAAGTGTCTGAACACGTGGGCGTGGAAGGACATCAGCCAAAGGTTTGAGTGTTGCGGCTTTTGGAATTACTGAGACCTGTTACCTGGCTACGTGTTCGTTTAACCGTTTACCGGAAACGCCGCAGGCGACTTCGGACGAAGGAGAAAAGACAAAACGTCGCGGGCGGGTTGTGAGCAGCGCGGCAGTCCGTGCCGGCCCGAGCGGGAAAATTCGCGAGGGCTTCCAGATTAAGTTGCCGTTGTTCTATTCGGTGGAATTGACTTCCTTGGGGGGGGGGGGGGGGGGGGGAGGGAACAAAAAAAGAGGCCATTTTATTTATTTTAGTGGAGCTCGTTTAAAATCAGTTATATTAGAAGAATGTGGGGGGGTTTT